>JANIWN010000032.1:58773-130935 GCA_030555635.1 Sugiyamaella neomexicana | reverse complement strand
CCCAACGCTCCCAGCCTGCTCGCGGAGCGAGCACCACGGGTCTGGGCAGCGCCCAGCCGCCGGAGGCGACCCGGCGCAGTGGTCTGACACGAAACGTGCTCCCAACCAGTTGTTCAGGTGGTACCGGTAGACGAGAGCCTGGATCGTGGCGTGGCGGTAAGAGGCATGTTGCATGGTGCTCATCGGTCGATGTCGATCTCTGCAGGAGCGTTTAACAGTGGCGCAGGGAAGAAGGGAGTAAGGGAGTAGGGGGTAGGGAACAGTCACAGATGGTAGGTAAAAAGGTGGTACGTAATGGAGAGCGGTGTGTGTGTGCCAGTCATGTAGAAATGGAGTTGTTAATTGCTCATGTGTTGTTGTGTTGTTGTGCCCTTGTGTTGTCCTCGTGTGAGGAGTGTGAGTGGTACTGAGACGGAAGCGCTCGTGTGGCTGTTACCGTTGCGCCGCGCAGAGCTTCCATGTACAGTACCACCTCCTAAACAACAAAAATTTTCATTTCCCGAAACAGCAGCCACTCAGATCGCTGGAAAAGAAACCACAACCGTCAGTGATGTCAATCAAACCATCTCATGTAATGCCTGTAGCTCAACAGGGCCTTGTTACATTTACCAGATTTCCTGTTCAGTCGTGTTGACTGGTGGTGTCGACTGGTACTCATCAGTCCACCATTGTGAGAATGACGTTAGAGTGAGACAAGGTAGTTGTATGGGAGCGAAAACAATGACTTGAGTAGGTGGTAAGAGAGTGTGCTAAAAATAGCTGTCGAATGGGATGTGCTGTTGTAGTAAGGAATGCAAATACTACAGTCAATGGTTATATCATTTATTTACTTGACGTATAATCTTTGATTTGTGAGAATAAGAACTTTAATCGATGGATAGCTGTTAGCAGATAGTATGTAGCAGGTAGCAGGTAGCAGAGAGCGGTAACAGATAGCACTTAGCACATAGCACTGGCACTTGCACGTATCAGATACAACATAGCACAGTACATAGCAAGTATCACGTATCACGTATCACCTATCACCTATCACGACTCAGGTTAACCTACAGTAATTCTGTTAGCAGAATAGAACACTCAGAATCTCATAACCAGTTACTTTGCCTCTGCCGCTGCGCCCGGCTCACGGTCCGATCTTATCTTCTTGGTCCGTCAGATCGACACTCAAGATAAGACTGATCGACTGTCCAACTATCAAGATCCGAGATTGAGCATGCGGCACCAATATTGTCTCCAATTCTTATTGTTTAGATTTAGTTGCCTGATGTCCGTATAAATACCGTATTGATTGATTCACTTGAATGGTAAACAGGGTCAAACTCTAATCAATCATGACTAGTGTCTTGAAATATTCACTTGTTTCAGCCATTTTAACTGGTATATGTTTATATAGTTTGTTTTGGTACAAACAACCGTCCTTGGAATACGGCGCCATCCCACTACATGTGTCGAAAACCAATTATACCGACCACCTTCGACCATTGGATTGGTACAATTCCACGGCTATCTTTAGTACCGTTAATAATGCCCTTCGTAGAAAAGGTAGCGATTTAAATCCCGTAGGGGTTTCATATATTCCTGCCGCAATTCCCGAAGGAACTCTTCTCTATCATGGAACATCCAATGGCCGGTTTCCCTCGAGCCCCGAATGGGCTGCAATGGACCCGGAATTCTCCTACGTTTTCCGTAGTGGACTAAGAAGATGGGGAAGAAGACCGCCAAAAAGAGATGACCATTCTCAGAGCGCCCTAACATTTGGACCTGACGTTCCTGGAGAGCCTGACGCTTTTGGAGGACCTGACGCTCCTGGAGGACCTGACGCTCATGGAGGACCCGACGCTCATGGAGGACCCGACGCTCCTGGAGGACCCGGAGGACCACCTGGACCACCTGGAAAAGATAATGCAAGTCTTCTGACATTCAGGACAAAAAAACCTTTGAATAAGCTTATATTACTAGATGGCGCCAGTGCAGCCAAAACTTCACTTGGTGAAATGGACACCCAAATGCTATTATCACAGATGGACAGAGACAAATGGGATAAAATGAAGTTTCCTGATGAAACTCTTATGGCCAGGAAGATTTGTGAATGGGCCCAGCCTTTTGGCTTAGATGGTATTATCCGCCTTGAAATCTCCTTTGAAATAATCATCTGCGATTTTAATAGTGACAAACTTGAGCTGGTCTCAAACATTACTTATGAAGACCCAACAGGATTCTTAGGACTTCCTCCTTTAGATGACGATTATTTTCTCTCAACTAGTACCGAACCTTTACCAATGCCTCAAAATATCGGTTCATCAGTTAATGATTCCGAATCGCTTCTCGAATTACTAGAGTGGAGCGCAGGTTATGACCATTTAAAATCGGGCCAGACTCGGTACAACGGCGACCATAGAATTGAGCTGGATTTCAGATATATGGTTACTGCCTTGAACAGAACTTATTTAGCACCAGATGCTTATTCCCGTCGACTAACTAATATCTCTTCACAAACTCAAGAATCGATTATTGACGATGTTCAATACATGCTCACTCATGTTGATTCAGACACTAGAAAAGGTACCAACTGGCAGCTTGTGACTGATATATTAGTTGATAGAATCGCTCCATTATTGGCAACTTTGAATAGTACTCTAGCTGAATACGACGTCGGCTCGATGCATGACTTGACAACTCTTGGGGTTAATCTTACTTCTGGTACATATAACATCGTTCGAAGACATACAAATACTGAAGTCGAAGAGGAGCTCAGATCCACTGATGCTCTGGCTTCTTTTATTTATGAGTATTCTCATCCATTCCATCCTCTAAATACTGAGTCGGATGTTTTAATCTGGTCTTCAATCTACCAAGTTGTAGATCGAATTGGAAGACAAATCTTTAGCATTTTTGATTTGTCAAGGGAAATCATCAAGCACTCATTTGCTGAAAAGCAAGACATTACTATTCTTGACTCGATATCACACCGAATTCTGCAAGAACGAGCCAGTCTCGCTCAACTATTAACCGATTTGAACTGGTCATATTACTATCAATGCTTGAATCAATGTAAACAAGATGAGTTCTGCATGGTGCCTACCTGGGGTCCCAGTCCTTATCGCAAATGGAAACCTGTCGATGAGAATGGTAAGAGATATCGTATCACTTTGTCTGATTTAAAATGTATTAGTATTTATGATTTGATGTAGCTGTTTAATATAGTATTGGTTTAGTAACTGGGTTTCCCTGAATTTCCCCTGAAATGAGAAACAAAACCCCATCACGTGACCAATAACCCATCTTCACATGTTTCAATGTTCATAAACTACTCACTGAAGCCCACTCTTGCTCACTTACCAGACACCCAATGGCCAAACCTACTGATGATTCATCCGCAGACGTAAAAACCGGCGACAGACTCGCTAAAGAATCGGATGTCACAGTGGGCTCAGGAGCGGTTCCTCCCGAAACAGAATATTTTGGCTTTGCTTTATATGTCGGAAGTACCTTTGTTGCTCTAGTATATATATTATGGGCCATTCTACCCCGTTCCTGGCTCCAAGGACTGAATATATACTATTATCCATCTAGGTGGTGGGCCGTCTCGCTGCCTTCATTCCTGGTCATGACCATGGTATATATTTATATCGGACTTGCGTCCTATAACACAGAGGTCCTAACAAGACCCCCTACAAGTCTCGAGACCATAACTGACCTTCATGCCAAAATCGTACCTCGTGATCAGACTGACAAATATCTGACCCAACATTCCGACGGCGTCTGGGACCTCCCTCTATCAGAAGTGTGCAGGGTATTGTATAGTGAAGATACGTGATATGATATGTGATACGGGTGGTGTGCCTCCGGCGGCTGGGCGCTGCCCAGACCCGTTGCTCGCTTCGCTCGGTGTGAGGTGATATTTATTCGAAAAATGTACTTAGACCAACATTAACAATAACAATAATAAAATAATAATAAAAAAATATATATATGGGGTGGGGGATACGAGTGTGTGGTGTGCCGGCATTTAGTAACTTTGTGGCCCTGATGGCGATGGACTTGTAAGCAACCCATTCCTTCGCTCGTGCTTGCCTTTCTTCATGACCTGTTTTAATGCAACCGAGTCCAACGGCTTGAGAAGCTCGAAACTACACAAAAGACCTTCGCTAACAGACATGACGGCACCCCAATTGTCAAACTCTCCACAATAGTTGGGCGCACTGAACACCGTGACAAGACTACGCTCATTGAAAAACTCATAGCCATCTTCTACAACCATATGAGCTCGACATACGAGATCAAACGAGAATTTGGTAAGAAACTTATTAATGGCAACCTTGTTGAAACAGTACGACACTCCTCGTTCATTGTCTTCCCATTCATTACCAGTATCTGCTGGATCAGACCACAGCAAATCGTTTAGAAGCCCATAGTCAGGTACATCTGTGGGCCGCTCGATGTTGCGAATCTCATTGAGATTGTTAAGTGCTGGCGAAAGCCCACCATGGACACAGAAAATCTTCTGAGCTACGACGGCAGCAATTGGTAACGAGTTAAAAGTGTCAATAAATATTTTCCACGTTTTGGTGTTACACCGTCGTTTACATTCATCAAAGAACCCATATACTCTTGTGACATTAGCACATTCATGATTACCTCGAAGTAGAAAAAAGTTTTCTGGATATTTGATTTTGTAGCATAGAAGAAGAAGAATGGTCTCTAAAGATTGCTTACCCCGGTCAACATAATCTCCTAAGAATAAATAATTGGCTGCTGGTGGAAATCCACACATGTCAAACAGTCGAATGAGATCTCCATATTGCCCGTGTACGTCGCCCACGATTTTGACTGGAGTAGAAAGCTCCAGCAGCGTAGGCTGTGAAAGAAAGATCTCTCTTGCCAACTGACAAATGAGAACAATCTCAGTATTTTTCAGGCATACTGACCGAGTGGTCTTGCCGCTATATCCTGCATCAAGCAGTCTTTGGATGATTTCTTCAATGTTCAGGGCTGTAGAAGGAGATGCTGGATGGGAGATTTTAGGGATGTTTCTTGGAGTCGTGGGTAGAGACGCCAGTGTAGCTGGAGTAGTGCTACCAAACGTTGTATTGTCATGAGATGGAGTGGATGTCGATAATGGAGTGGGTGTATATTCAATAGACGTTGACGAGATATTGGTCGAGCTATTGGTGGTACTATCGGGATTACTAGCGGTTGTAGAATCACCGCTGCTATTGACCGACGAGTCTACAGCAGACATTGTAGTGCCACTATTTAGCACTGTCTGAAGTGGTTGGATGGAACCAGCACCACCCGCCGAGTCTAGTCCAGTAGAAGACGAGCTAAATGAGTCAGTACCCGGGGTATTTGGTGCTGTGAAGTTGCCATCTTTATCTCTACGCATCAAAATCGGTTCTTTAGGTGCCAGTTGTTGCATGGATTTTGGTAAAATGGTTGGAAATGGATATCCGTCCGTGGAAACGCCACCGGCGCCACTGATGCCTGCTATGGCGCTACTACTGATGTTATTGCCATAACTGCTACCAAGAGGAGTTCTTAACGAGCCGTCATTATTATTGAAACTACTGGCTCGATGATGGGACGCTCCAGGTGAAGTAGAGTATGCATTTAAGGTATCAGCAGGAGCTAACGAGTCCATTGCATTACTGTTTCCAGTCATGATACTACTTGTAGCAGGTCCGAGACTGTTATCATTAGGTACGGAATCGGATCCGTAGTGATCTAAAGCAGATTTGAAAGATCCATGGTCCGAGTTCACTGATAGCTTGGACCTTATGGATCTGACAGACCGTGTAGAGCCCTGAGTGTCTGTTCGAGAAAATGATGGATACGACTGTAGGCCATCTTTTTTGGACGATTTGGAAGTGTTATTGCCCATTATTATATGACAAGAAGTCCAGTTGAGAGGTTATTAGGTATAGGTTGATTGGGTTGATTGGGTTGATTTCACTGATCTGTTAGTACTTCCCTATTATCAATCACCGCTGACAAACACCGCTGATACCACGATACCACGATACCACTTACTCTATGAAACTGGCACTTTCGACCAGGGCTATAGACTGCAGTACTTGCTACTTCATTCAGGTTCCAAGCAAAAGGCCACTTTTTATATTCAAGTCCGATACTACCGGTAACACTTGAGCAATTATATACAACACACCAGGCACTTCGAGAGAAGTCGCAGTGCACGGAGAAAACGGAGTTAACACGGGTGTCGTGGTGATTACAGACAGAGATATCTGAGTCAATAATCTCTATCAAGAGTAGTGTGAATTCACACAATAAATGTCGGACAGGCCGGGCTAGGGTTGTCCCCAGAGACGCCGCACCCCTACCCGCAGAGGCCCCCTCCCCCCCTCGAGCGAAGCGAGCCACGGGTCTGGGCAGAGCCCAGCCAGCCGGAGGCAGAACCACCAAATCGTAGTAAAATAGTAGTAATAAATCTAGAAACACATAAATGATAAAGGCATCATAAGATAGGGGCTTTGGCAGGTTTACTTGCGGGCTCCTCTTTTATTTGGGACGACGTTCCAGTCGCCGGACTCGAGCTCTTCAGGAGAGGGGGCGGTTGCTTGCGTAGTCGCTGGCACGTTGGCCTCAGAAGTGGTAGTAGTCGTAGTAGTAGTAGTAGCTTCAGTAGTAGCTTCAGTAATATCATCGGCGGTTTTGTCTTTGGTGGAGTCATCTTCATCTTCTTCATCATCGTCGGTCTTTAGAACTTCAAAACGCTTTCGCACCAGCTCGGCTCTCGAGTCTTCTTTTTGTTTCTTGTCGTCGCGATGCTTCTTCTCAGCTTCAAATCGCTGGTGTTCTTGTTTTACATACTTTTCTCCTACTTCTTGGAGTTTCTTGGTGGTGTCGACAGGGCGAGCGGCTCCGAACAGTGACGACCGGTTCTCAGCAGCAGATGGAGTGGCATCATGAGCACCTACGGTTCGCGGCTTGAGATCCAGCTTCTTACGACCACCGCCACTACTACCCTGGCGTTCTCGTGAGTTATTACTATTGATACTGGAGGTGCTGGGGATTCGGTTGGTACGCCAGTCACCATTATTATCAGCCTCAGTCACCGGCTCTCTTGGTTCTCTTGGTTCTCTTGGTTCACGACGACGAGGAAGTGGGCCTCGTCGCTCCCAGTTATCGAAATCACGCACTTTATCATCATCTTCGCCCGTGGCACGGCTTCTTCGGCGTGGCTCTTCACCTTCAATAGGTGGTGGAGGACCTCTACGTTCCCAGTTGCCATAATCCCGTGAATCATCTTCACGAGGCTCTCGAGATTCACCACCTTCATGGTGCTGTCGGCGATATCTAGGATGCACATCATCGAGATTGGTGGTAGGAAGAGGACCTCTTCTTTCCCAGTTACCATAATCTCGCGAGTCATCTTCTTCACGAGGAGCACGTCGTCTTTCACCACCAGCTCGATCTCCTCCTCGACTTGGTAGAGGTCCTCTTCTCTCCCAATTATCATAATCACGAGAATCATATTCTTCTCTACCAGGTCCATCACCTGGACCTCCTCGAGGTCCTGCTTGATTAGATCTCCAGTCACCTCCAAATTTGTCATCCTCACGACGCTCACTAACCACGACTCTCAAAGATCGGTTCAATAGTGAAGTACCATCCAACTTGAGCGCTTCAACCAACGAATCACGGTCGTCAAACTCAACAAATCCATATCCTCTCAAACGTCCTGTAGCACTATCACGAGGCAATCTCACCGATGCCACCTTATACTTGGATCCATCTGCAAACAATTCCTTGACATTATCTTCACTGACCTCATAGTCCAGATTCAGCAAACGAGCTGTGAATGGAGCAGAGTCGGGAATAGGTACTTCTTCACGGTCATTTCTTCGATAATCTGAAGGATCCGACCGGGTCCATCCGTCTGCACCACGGCCGCTGTTAGCTCCAAAACCACCAGTTGATGGTGCAGGGCCACTACTCAACGAAGTAGGCAATTCATCATCAGCCCACGACCCTGCTCCTGCAACTGATCCATACTGGTCGTCTTTCAGGAAGTCCGTGAGCGACATCTTCACCATCTTTTTAGGAGCTACAAAGTTAGCAACACTCGTCCTACCAAACCAATCAATCAATCAAACCACACTACCTACCCATTTTGATTGATTATTCTTCCTTTCGGGTCGAACTATTAGAATACCACTAATTTGTTAGTCACCACAACCACCACACTCCTCCAACCTGCCACACCACTTACACTGAGAATCCTCTTCAGTCTCTTCTTCGTTCCAATTGCTTGCTATATATCTCTCTATATACAAAGCACTTGTCCTACTGTGGCTATTCGATCTCTCTTGCAAAACTTCTTCCCCCCTATAAATATCACATACTTTTCTGCCAGGGCAAGGTTCCCTGAAAATTTACTATCTCCACCGCGTGCGGCGCCCGCCGCTGGGGGTGGGGCCACGCCTCCGGCGGCTGGGCGCTGCCCAGACCCGTGGCTCCGCTTCGCGGAGTGCTAGGAGCAGGGGGAGGGAAGGGGAGGAGAGGGAGTAGGGAGAGAGAGAGAGGAGGTATTGGCTGGGGCGAGAGAGAGAAGAGGAGCGAGAGTGGAGTGGGTGGAGTGGATGAAGCGAGGCTTATGCTCCTCGAGCCGCATCTGCAGGGCCTTGCTTCAACCTGCCAGTCTTACAACTATATTAGTAGTGAAACCACTCCGAGTATCGAGCCCAGAGCGCCCACCCAACCACGTTCCGAATGCTCCGTCACGATCCCAGCACCTCTGCGAAGCAGAGCCACGGGTCTGGGCAGCGCCCAGCCGCCGGAGGCGACCGACCCCGTCCCTGCGTGAAGATCAAGCGTAGAACTCAGATAAGGTTGCAGCGACAGCAGGAACGAACGGCTTGCTGGTCTGGGGGTGGTTCCCTCGTCGGTTGGGAGAACAGAGGCCATTGCCGGAGTCGCTGCGAGATAGTTGGAAAATCCGGATGGTGGAGATATTGTTCCGGAGAAGGACAGAACCGAGCCGCCATTACAATCTACCATTAGCACACGTCGTCGTTAGCAGTATTGATAGCGACAAAGGAATCTGGTGTGGTAGAGTGAGTTGAGAGTGTGACGGCGATAATCGGACGCTACAGTTATCTGGCGGTGAATTTGGCAGGCACGGATATCGAGTAGAAGTTTAGTAGTTCAAGTCGAGAGGTCAGAGTCACAGTCAGAGTCAGAGATTAGATATTAGAGGTCAGAGGCCATAAATCCAAGGTCCGAGGTCGAGAGGTACTTCACTCTGATAGTGGCAGAGGTCCAACCAGGCCGCAAGTGATTGAGTAGTACTGGTAGATGTAAGCTAGAGTGGGTGAGAGGTGAGATTGCGGGAGTACACTGAAGCGACTAGTATACGAGTTATTACTAACATTGACAGTTGACATCCATATCTGATTGGCACACCAGTACGAAAGCGCAACCATAGTCATAAAATTTATGACAATTGTAGGTAGATTGCTGTTCCTTAGTCTTCTTGAGGTAGTGGCACTAACCCATGGCAGACGACAAACAGACATGTCAAATAACAGCACGTCTTCTTCGTCACTACCGCGATTCAGCCATGGCGAATTTTCAGTGGTAAGTGACCCTCCCCCCCTCGCGCCATTCCGAGCGAAGCGAGCTACGGGTCTGGGCAGAGCCCAGTCGCCGAAGGCCTGACCCCTCCTCCCCCCTCCCCAACGCATAGCACTAACCTGTCCCCAGAGCCAGGCGGTTCCAATTGCAGTGCAGAAGTTCATTCTGTCGATTCTGGGCTACTGTCTGGTTATTTATTTGATATCGTTTCCGGTATTTGCCATTGTACGAGTGGTTACAGGCGTGTCGATTAAGAGGCTGGGGTACTTTTCGTTCCGGCATGTATCATTTTCACTCAAGCCTGGGATCCGGATCTTTATTGGCAAGGTCGGGTTATCATTTCACACGCCGACGGTTGCTCGTCCCGGTTGGACAAGTTTATTTATTTCTAATTTCGAGGTGGTCATAGATCCAAATGTGGTTCTGCACCCGGATTATGATATTTTCAGCAAGGATGAAGACGAGGGGGTGGAAATGGAGAGGAACGAGAAAGCAGCTGGAGAACGCGGATCAGGCGGTGATGGTGGTCACGAGGCGGAAATCGACGACTTATCTTGGTCCATTATCCCTCCTAAAACAGTCAGTTTCTATATTGTACGGTTTCTATTGAATTATGCAAAGTTCTGCTCGCTTTATGTCAGCAGCACCACCATCACGTATACTGGATTAACGTCTTTGGTGGTTGGGAATTTTCTGATTCGAGCCGACCTAAGAAACACTTCGAGGACAAAGAGCAATTTCATAGGAACTTTGGATAACTCGCTTCTCAAGGCCGACGAACTGCCTGCTCATTGTAGAATCCTCGTCGAGGACTTTTATATTGCCAGCTTGCTAAATAATGGCGAAGAGCCAAGAGAGTTTCTAGACTCGTTGGTCGTAGATATCGACGGCATTCTCGGACGGACCGATTTATCTCTCAAGGAGTTATCGATTGGCTTCAAATTCGGCAAGACCGTCGTATTGGTCGACAAGCTGGCCACTATTCTAGCAGAAGTCAAGAAGATTCGTCAACAATGTGCTAGTGACATGTTAAAACAAAGAAATGCCTGTTCTCCAGAACAACAACATCAGCACAAAAGTAGTACCCCTCTGCCTGATAAACAAGTGGCTTCACAAGGTATTTTCAGTGATGCTGATATGAGAAACCTTACAAAGATCGGTACTATGTTGATTAGAGTTGTTAAAGAAGTCGAGTTTCGGGCCACCTATGTTGGATTGTTTGGAATGTCCAACCAGACAGATAATAAACAACATTCCCGCTTGGGTTTGGCTCTAACTGCTCGAGATCTATCTATAGACCTTAGAAGATTGAATCCAGATACTCCAGGATTCAAACTGTTATTTTCACCTGGCGATAGTGCCCACCAAGCAGTGATGACGGTTGGTTCCATTACCTGTGGTGTAGACTTTGGTACTTCTCAAGAAGAATTCCTTTATGCTCCACTCATAACCATTGTATCAAAGACAAACATCTTTTCCAGAACATTACGAATCGTGCAAGACATCGATTCACAATATAATGAGAACATTCTACGTGCCACCATCAACATCTCCACTCCGAACGTCAACCTTGGCACCCAACATGTACCGGTCATTTTGAAAGCTTTATCGGGAGGAGCAGCCAACCGTACCATGAGATCTCAACGCAAGACGCCCTTTCAATTAAACTCTTCCTTTCAACGACTCTATCCTCGAGCTCTGATCAAGTTTACTATCGATGAACCAGCAGCAAGAATAGTACTGGACTCTAAAACAACCAATAAGACTGGCGAAAGTATGGTAATAGCCAGTGCCTCAAAACTGTTTTGTGATTTTGAGTCCAGCCATACCAAGGAGTTGGACAATCCAAATTATAACGTCAATGCATCTCTTCAAGTGTCTTCATTCGGAACTTGGTATAGATCTGCCGAGGGAGAAAGACATGATATAATGCTATCAGAAAGCATTTTTTTCAAAGTGGCCGCCACAACTTTGCCGTACTTGTCAGTCATATCTACTGCAAAGCTAAGTAATGCTCATATCTTACTCACAAAATATGAGATTTTCGATAATCTCAGAGAAGTGGCTATCCATTTCAGAAAAGGTAAAGAAAACGCAGACTCTTCTACCGACCCCAACATTGAGGCACCTCATTCTTCACCTTCCAATATTCTTACTCAACTGCCTCCGTGGTGTACCCGGGTGAAATTCGAGATAGCTGATACGGCCGTTTCAATTGCGTCGGAAAAAGTCCGCAGAGAAACAGAGACTCTTCGGGGACTAACGATGAAAATGGCCAATTCTGTCATTGAGTATCGAGGTCCCAACACACTGACTCATCCAGAATATCCTCCGCGAACCGCCAGCTCTGGGTCAACAGACCAGGTTCACGGCCACACTGCTTCATCTTCGACTTCTTCAATATCAACACCAGATCGGAGGCGTCTTTCTCTTGTCATGGATGGTATTAAAGGCTATAAAATCGTCGAACCGTTTGGTATGGAACAAACAAATGAGAATAGATTCCTGTCAATTCCTACGTTGGCGGTGGCTTTGTCTTCAGTCAGCAACAGAACAATTGGTCAATGTGTCTCTGAAACCACTTCTCAATTGCAATGCAATATAGTTATGAGACAGATTGTGTTGTCTTATGATATAAACCTTCATTTCTTAGGACTGGTTTTGGGAGATCTCATGAGCCATGTTTTGGCAATGGACGTATGCAAACCACCACGTAAGCAGACCAGTCATGTGTCGTCGAAACCAAAGCTAATTGACTACATGTCTGTTCATTTTCGGTCAGAGAACGCTCGTCTAAAGGTCAAACTAGTCAACGATATCAAGACTATGTTTGAGTTCAATGGTCTAGAATGCCGCGTCAATCAAGGATCTAACCCGACCTTGACATCTAAGCTGATTCGCTTGTATGCAAATCACCCGACTGTTCGTGATGCGTGGGGTATCGTCATGTCACTTCGTGGCGCTGATGCTGTTTATGACCTTAAAGCAGTGGGTGAAGAGCAAGATAAAGTGTTGCTAAACTTTGAAGCAATGCGAATGAATATGCCTTATCAGTTCATCTACTATCATATATTCGATAACATTGTGAGTCTTTCAAAGGCATTACAGAACCTTCATGAGCAGTTTAAAACCAAAAACTACTACTTGGTCATTAAGCCAAAGGAGAGAGATGAAATCCCACCTATTCCTCGCGTACGTATACGAACTCCGGCTCTTATAATAAGTCTAGAGGATGATCATTTTGAATCTGAGTTAGGCCTGATCTTTCAATTGGGTCTTCTTGAGCAAAAGTCACGACTTTTAAAACAAGAGGCTTTTGAGGAAAAAATGACCGTTGTCTGCAATGCAGATTTATATAAAGCAAAGTCCAACAGCGAGCAGCAACAGCAACAACAGAAAACACCTGCTGAGCCAACTATTCCAGAGCCAATTCATGAAGAATCCGAAGACGTGGAAGTCAACAATGTTGGTAATGGACAACCCAATGGTCAACCGGCTGATACTCCAGTCGATTCCACAGCTCCCACTGCTAACGAGGATCATCCCATCAAGAAACTCAAGAAGCATCATACTCATCTTGGTCATAACCATAATAACAGGTCGGCTTCTGGAGGATCTCACAATCATGCACTGAAATCGCTTCAAAATGCATTCCACGTGCGCCCAAATACTAGGAATCGAAAATTGAGTTACACCATGACTCAAGCAAAGGCCCCTTCAACAGACTCGTGTGTATCGTTTGAACAGGCGAAAAGGCGACTTCAAGAGAATTTCTCCACTTCATGGATCCACCTCTATAAGGAGGCTAAACGCACGAGAGATGCCATATCCAGACAGAACATTGAGCGCATCTGGGGGTCTGATACTACTCCACGTGATACAATTGCAAACGAAAAGGTCGTTGATTATTCTGATGATCCGCTTTTGTTCCTCACCTATTTCAAAAGCGTAGATCTGGTCATTAGTAAACCAAAATTCGACCGACCAGGACTGTCAAGGTATCTTCATAGTGTTGGTAAAGGTCTGCCATTGGATACCCGATTCTCTTTACTGATCCCAATATACGTTGATCTAAAATTAGGTGAAATGAGCATGGAGCTGAGAGATTACCCTTTGCCATTGGTACATTTCCCCGAATTGCAAGCATCTCAAAACCCCAAAATTCCTTCTGTTCATCTAACCGGGCATTTTGTAGTGGCTGAAGAGTTGAGTACTGAACCAGCCAATATTCGGAGAATCATGGTCCCGATGATCCCGTCAGCATCTATTTTTGTCGAAGATGAAGAAAGCCAAAAGTATGTGATTGAGGTCAATCGTACAGTTGCTTCGGTTAAAATGTATACAGATATGCACTTTGAGATCAACTCACTCAATCCTACTCGAATAACCTGGGGTCAATCTATACAGCCCGCTTTACAAACAGTAATGATGGGCTTTGATTCGTTTAGTAAACCACCCATCGATCCATCTCCTAAACTAGGGTTCTGGGATAAGATACGAGCTGTGTTCCATGCTCGAATGGAGTTTAAATGGAGTGGAGGAGGCGATCTATATCTGTTATTAAAGGGTTCCAGAAGTCCCTACGAATTACTCAAATCTGGTTCTGGGTTTGTATTTGCATGGAAAAACAATGTCACGTTTTCCATCAATAGCAATGATGACCCAAGAAAGTTCATGGTAACAAACAGTCGAGAATTTGTATGGGCGGTGCCTAGTTATGTTCAATGGGAAAAGGAGTATTTGAGGCAGTTTAAGACTTTTAACAGAGGTAGTCGTAGTAAGACCAATTTCAGCGAAATGAACAATTTCGAAAAGGTATTATTGAAACTGTCAGGTCAAGTGCAATGGAAATTGGGCTTGCTATTCGAACAAGACTCAATCAATTCAAGTAACAATGCTGGCGAGCCTATTGAACGGACTATGGAGTTCAGGCCACATTATGATGTTAAACTAAGTCTTCCATCGTTTGTCCAGGATTTTAATACCTATGACGCTTACAGGAATTTCCGAAGTCAGTATCTGCATTTGGCTATCAGTGTTTCGTCGCCGGATTGCAGTGGAACAGCTGCCGAAGCGACCAGCTATAATACAGCGCATTTATCGTCCATGACTTTCAAACATTTCATGGATTGGTGGGCTCTGTTCGACGGGTCGTTGTCGCTGCCTATTAGGGCAGGCAAACTTTTCCAGCCAGCAACATTGAGCAAGCCGAAATTCGGTCGTCATGTTCACTCTGTGCAATATAAACTGGATTTCACTCCTTTGTATCTCAGTCACACGTATAGGCACCCTAATAGAGATGACCTCGAAAAGTGTACACGAGATGCGTCTACTGGTCTCAAGGCTAAGATTGATAGCTTTACAATGGATCTGCATCAAAGAAGAGAACCAATTGGATTATATAACCAGAGATGGCGAATGAAGATGAATCTCGGTGAACTGGATTTCAAAGGCACTGATCTGCGTGTAATCTGTGCAGAATTTAAAGAAAAGTCGCCTGAAGAGTTGCTGGCAGAGAAACAGAATCGAGGTTCGGATGATTCCCCTGGCTCTTCAATGACTGAAAACTCACATGGTTCGTCTACAGTACCTAGTTCTGGCGAATACCATATTTCTGATAATGATTATAGCTGGATTGATTTGGATGATTTCTCGGAGATTGGCGAGATCATTCCTGTCAATAGTACGCCAAAGGTTGTTGTGTTGCCGTTGATGTACTCTCCGCGTTGGACATATTTCAGACAAACAGATCATAGCGACGAAAAAGTGGGAATCACCAGCGACGGCAAAGCATATTTCAAGTTTGGAAATGCTTTGGCTCATGATTGTTTGATTGGTAGAAAACACCCAGAGGTTACTCAGGCCAGACTATTGAAAGATAGACTGGATGAAATCAACGAACAGTTGAAGAATGATGATGCTACATTAGACTCTCTACAACGAGATCTAGAGCGGTTCCCCAATGAAAAGACAATTGCAGAGAGAATTGAAAAGATTGCTTTGGGTATCGAGAATCTGAACAAACGTCGAGATGCAATTCAAAAGGCCCTGGAAGGATTTGATTTGTTCAACGATGAGGCTTTGGATACTACTAAGGAGTGCCTATCGGTACACTCCACCATGTCAGACAAGTCGTTTTATGGATTGGCCCAAATTGCGGATATTAATAGCACAAACGTATTCAGTAACAGGTTTATTATTCATAACTTACAGTTTATTTGGAATAATGCCAATAGGGATGCTGTATATAGATATGTGCATCGACTAGAATACAGGAGACAGGTGGCTTATTATATTACTCGACGAGCGGTTAAATATGTGGAAGAATTGGTTGAAAATCAAAGAGAGAAAGGAGAATTCAACATTCGTAAGGAAGATGTTGATAAGATTTTGGAAGAGGTTTTGAGTGATGTGAATGCCAAGGATGGTGATGGACATAAAGAACATCATTCTGAAAATACGAAGAACACTTCGAATTCCAGCCAGGATAGAATGGATTCCTTTGATGAAGATCTACATCATACTTCGTCCAAGGATTTTGCTGCTGTCGATACATACTTGGTAAGACTTATATCGCCTCAGATCCAACTTGTAAGTGAGCAGAATCCTGATCAATGCTTGCTGATTGCCTCTAAGAACCTTGAACTGAAAATCATTACTGTTGAAGATACGACGGCAGACGATGACGATAACATGGCTCGTACGGTTGAAACAAGATACGGTTGTATGTTTGATGATGCACATTTCTTTGTTCTTCATAAAGCCGAAGTATTAAAACGAGCAGTGATCTTGTTCAGTAACGCCAACTATGGAAGCAAAGGAAGTAGTGCTATGTGGCCACCGTGGTTAGCTGTTGAATGTTGTTATGATAGCAGACCTTTGGAGGATGCTCTAGTAGTGGAACGTACGTCAGTTGCTGTTAGGTATGACAAGCCCAACACTCTATATGTTCAGCGATCGACTTCGACTCCATCATCGGCAGAAGAGCCTGCTGGGAATATTGAAACGTCGTTTTGCTCCAAATATGTACGATCAGAGAAGAATAGAGCCAACCGGATCTCTGTTGATTTCCCCCGAGTTGTGGCAAAGTGTGATAGTGATCAATATTTCGCCGTATATACTATTGTTGTGGATCTTTTGGTATATTCCGAGCCGGTGGCAAAACAGACAACTGAAAGACTTGAAAGGTTAATGTTGACGACGGATTTCAGGGATATGACCAAGGCAGTCGAACGATTGACATTGCTTCAACGAGACATTTTCCAACTATTTGATCTACGTGAAGAGTTTTATATTCGTCATGATGAATTAGATGAAAATGGAATCTATGATTTGTTGGTTGTAGAGGTTGAATTGCGAAAAGTGTTCATGGAGTTGACTGTAATCATGCAGGCAATGAAGAGTGGGCTACAGAAGCATCGCCGAAACGATGCCAGTCAGTTTCTCAAATGGGCAGTATCATCTGATCAGATCATTTGGCATGCTCTCGGCGAAAAACGACAGCCGTTTTTGGATATCGGATTAGCAGATGCCTCATTCAATAGAATCGAGAGCTCGGATGGATTCAATTCCAATACGGTCGAAGTTGGTATGATGCAGGGTTTCCATTTATCACCAAACTCTATATATCCAGAAGTATTTTCACCATTTAACAGTCCCAAGGACGGTGCTATTCAAGATCCAAACGAGAAGCTAATATCTGTCCAGTGGACCATGTTAGATCCTATTGGTGGAATTCCCATTATGGAGTCATTCAAAGTCAAACTACAGCCGTTGAAATTACAAGTGGAGAATCGCACTGGACGAGAGATATTCGCATATATATTCCCATCCGACCGTACCGAGAGTCCGTTTATCGTTCCTCAGATGAAAGTCAAGGCTTCCCCGTCGTCATCGACTCTTGGATCAATTGCGAGAAGATCGACTGGATTAAGTCGTACAAGTGGTAGTACTCACAGCAGTACCGTTGTTGATGATACGGACACGGTTAGTACTACTGCTTCAGAGGTGGATTCCAGTATTCGAGAACGACAACAGGTGCGAAATCATCGCATGTATCTGGCTAAAGATCATGAGTCTGTGCGTTCAATATCTACTTCGGTTAGTACTGGCACGTCGATGGGCATCAATAATAGCGGAGCGTCAGCCAATCGGAACACTCGCACGTCGTTTGCAAGTAGTAACTCTGGTCGCCAGGGTCTGTTTAAACACGATAATTCATCAAACACAGATCAGAGTATTGAATCCAGTAATACAGGAAGTAGTAAGCGAAAGAACGACAAGAAAGAAGTGGAGCTCAATGATGTCACGACAATGATCAAGCGAGCATCCAACTATATGAGTATTGTTGACATTGACATTAGTAGTACCATTCTTTGTGTTTCATACAAGGTGAGTTTGGTCGATAAATGTTTTGTGGACATGGTACGCCGTATGGGCACTAACACAACACTCAGGGGTCTGGTAGTCGCAACTTGACGGACATTCATGAATTTGTCATTCGTCTTCCTAATTTTCATTACAAGAACAAGACATGGTCTAATTTGGATTTAGCTACGCATTTAAAAAAGGGTAAGCTTTAAGCAATTGGGGTAATATGGTAGAGTGGAAAGAAAAACTAACATTCTGACAGATGTAATTAAAATGCTGTTCCAACATACTGGTGCAATTATCGGTAATAAACTGACCAAGCATCGAAAGAAGAAGCCTTTGGCACAACCACTGCGACAGATATCAAATTACGTGTCATTCACATCTGTGGACGATCTTCGTGAGAAGCAAAGTAGGAGTAGCAATGGCAGTTATGGTGGAGCCAACAAGACATCGACGGTGGTCCCAAGCACCAGTCATCGTAATGGAGGTTCGAGTTCTACGAGTTTAAGCTCAGCTCTTAGTCAAAGGGTTCATCTTTTGAAGAATGGTAATAAGGGCAATAGTCAAAGTATTATCGAATCCAATGAGCAGGCAAGGCACAGAATGTCTCATATGAGCTTTACTGAGACAGTTGCTAGTAATGATAGTAGCGATGATGAAGATGATATGTCTGTGGCAGATTCGAGTATCGTAGAACCAGAGGCCAGTGTAGATTTGAAATCCACATCAGCTGCCGAACCACATGAGCCCATATCGTCTCAGCCAAGTTTTGTTAGCAATCCTATCTCGCCACATCAGTCAGTGAAATCTGGTTCAATAGAGCACACTGGCAGAACGAAAACGGCCACCGAGCATTTTCGGACTCCTCTAGCTCTAAGTCGATCATCATCCGTGTATAATAATGGGGATGAGCCGAAACCGGTTCGAGAAAGAGAAAGAGGCTCATCGGGAACTATGTTATGGTTAGATAATAGCAGCAATAACAGCAGCAACAATAACTCATCATCTCCATTCAGCAAGCTCAAGAGGCTTGCCTCAAGGCTACATGACGACGATTCCGATACCAAGTCGACTCATAGCGAGACAGATCAAGATGATGGAAGGAGAAAGAGTCACTTTTTGAAGGGTCTAGGGCTTTCAAGAAATGCCAGCTAATCATGTGTAAAGTATATGATATTTAATGAATTTATTAATTTGTATGGTCATAAAATCGTTAAGCCTTGAGCGTTTCAAGAGTTTTTCTCTAATAGTCATTAATCTACCACTTGGAAGATATCTCGTAATGTTGGTGTCAGCTTGTAGGTGTATACTTGATGCTGTGTTCTTTAATTATTCTCAGAGAGAGAGATCAATTGGATCATCGTTCAATTCATTTTTACTCGAGAGAAACGCCTTTAGCTGAGAGAAGTCTTTTTCTTCTTTTTGGCAGTACCTCCATCCTCATAGGCATCTTTGCGTTTCATTTTAAACCTCTTAGATAGCCCAGTCGAATCATCATTGGACGATTCGGCAGTCATAGCAGCAGTACTAAGAGATCCGTTCCGTCTAGAGTGGGAATGATAAAACGGTCCTTTTGCATATCTTCTACCATCAGTGACATCTCCGCTACCAACAGCTTGATCATTGCCTGAAGCGTTTCCTTGTTGCCAGTCAGCAGGTGGAAACGCGGCACCAGTTGGAGCCGCTAGAAGGGCACCATCGAATCCAGGTATTCCAGTACTTGGGCTTGGATCCAAGGATAATGAGTATTGGAGCGATCTCTGATCTAGAGGAACTAGAGCAGGTGGCTGACGCGGTGGGTCTGATTGTTGAAATCGTGGCTGTCGTGCAAGAGATAGCAACGACCATTCTCCGCTGGGACTGGCATCAGGGATAGTATGTTTTCCCCATAGGTCAGCAATTTGGTTCTTATATGATTTACGAAGTTTCCTCTTTTCACCCGTTACAGGATTGAACCTTGCAACCGAAGACGCCAAATCTGTCAATCCGTACAACTCGGTGAGATTCTGACTGCCACTAGGATGACATGGTTCGACCTTTTCATTGGATACAAGATATAGTGGAGGGTCCTCCTTGCCGTCCATTGAAGTTGGCATGTGAAGAAGCGAGTCCAATCAATAATCCACTATAACAAGAGCAAGCAGGTAACAAGGGGTGAGCTATGGAGTGAAACTTGAATGGGTCGACTGGAAGACGATTTAGAACGCCATGAAATATGCCATCGCCAATTGTTCAATATATTTGTTTATATGTGTGGTATATGCGGTTATGAGACCTGAGATCAAGTGCTAGAGATATGGCCCGCAGGGAGCTGACTGGAGAGCTCGTATGAACTAAGCTGGTCTGGTCAAACACTGACTGAAACGGAAATCCTACGGGGCGCCAGACCAGCGTATATCTGAAAGCTGAGTGAGTGCCTGAAACTGGCTTCTTTGACCGGCTACCCCGCTGTAATTCGCTGTAATCACCCTGCGTTTGATAAAGCCCACTCAAATGCAGCGGGGTAAATCCCAAGCTTTCAATTTGTGCATCAGGGGGCGTCGTTCGAAAGCTTCCCAGCCATACGAGTGGGATTCGTATTATAAGTGTGACAAAGAGATAGTGTTTTACGACTGCTCGACTTTAAAGGCCGTGGATTGCCACTGGCTGGATAACTGAGCGAGAGCACTTCTAGTGTCTCAAACTTTTACGTCAGGTCTTATCTATTTGACCAATACCCCCCATTGTGAGCCAGCACTTATTGTTGAGCAGATGAGGGGCAACAGGATCTGCAGCCAAGTGGGGTAGCTTAACAAAATGCGGGAAAAGCAACGTAGTAAAGGCCTACGTAAAAACCAGAGCCTGAGAACAAGAACTGGCAAGAAATATAGAATCACCGGGGAATAAGGTTGACAGAGCTGAACTGTAGACATATTCGAGACATGTTTTGTAGATAACTCTGTAGTGAAGCGGTGATAACGGATGTCGTCTTGAGGACCTGTTTTCTGAGTGAGATTACTAACCCACTTCCCAGCCGCCCGTTTGTAGAATATCTGCATAATGCAGCCACTAGAATACTTTAAAAGTTGCCCTTCGGTAACAATTGTCTGTGTATAATACCATCCTAGGGTTAATTTCAGTCAGTGTCGTGACGGGCATCGCGGCACCGTCAACAACACAGCATCTTTTGTTTGTCGTGCTAATGTCTTGCAAATGTGTGCCAATGTCTTGTCAATGTCAGTCACCATCAGCCAGGAACCTGAGTTTTATACCCGCTAATGTAATATTCTTGACATGGAGCGATCGTTTCCCATTGTGGTTGTCGTCTTGGAGTTTTTTATCCCCAGTTTTTCCACCCCGCAATCCGCTACTTAACCAAACCCGCACAAATGCCCGCCGCCCACCACTACCCCTCATTAGAGGGGTATCGATCGTTTTTTATATTGATCAAGACATTTTTCGAGTAATATTCCTGTTAATTGTTCAATTCTTCGTATTCCAATTGTCTAGTGTACATGTGTCGTCGTGATTGTGGACTGTGAAGAGAGCCGTGCTTATTAACTGGAGATTTGTGCGAATGTTGAGATTTGTTGGACTCAAAGGCAAGTGTAGCAGTGTCGTATTGAGGGGGGTTCTGTAACTAACAAGGTGGTTTTTCAGCTCTTGTGTCGAACTCGGGGTATGTCTTTATCGCCAATCTTAGCCATGAATTCTCTTCCGTCTCTTGTTAGACCGCCGCTGCCTCCGCTTACTGATCAGAATGGGCTTCATAGTCTGGTTCCTGAAGATAATGGCGACAACTTACCAATTGTCGCGCCGAAGCAGCATTCCAAGATTCCAATTATCGTGAATGGCAGTGGTGGTGGTGGTGGTGGCAGCGGACCGAATAACAAAAAGTATCGATGTTGTTATTGTGACCGAGCATTTTCTCGTAGTGAGCATCGAACGCGTCATGAACGGTCCCATACCAAAGAAAGACCCTTTCACTGCCCAAAATGTCCTTCGACTTTTGTACGAAGAGATCTACTATTACGGCACGATCGAACTGTCCATGCACCAAAGATAAAATCATCATCTGATGGGCTTAAAAAGCCTCCAGCAGCGAGTCGTATGGCCAATGGTCATGGCAAGAGCAGTTCCAAGGTTGCCAGTGCTACTGCGAGCACAGGTGCGGGCACTGCCAATAGCTCTAATGATACTAATGGTAATACTCTACCTCCATTAGACATGCTAGGAGGCCCATTGTCCTTGTCGACTTTAGCTAATGCAGCTACTACATCGAGCTCGGATCCAATGAATCTTCCGGCCCCTGCTAATAACAATCATCATTCCGATACTCGGTCTGTACTTGGAGGTGACGGCGATGATTTCAATGCTGCAATGCTGATGACTGAATTACAACGATCATATCCAAAGCAGAAACAACAGGATCTTAATCACAATCCTCAGCAACAACAGCAACAACAACTACCACCTCAACAAATCCAGACGCCACAGTTGCAATCTACAAATGGTCAACCTGCTAATGCCAAGGGTCTGAGAAATGTAGGTAGAAGATCACCTATATCGCCACCATTGTTCTCTGGGGTCCTTAACAACTCCGACACAAGTCAGCAGAACCAGAATCTCCCTCAGAATCATACTCAGGCCCCCAATCACAATATACACTCTCATGAGCCTCCAAGCCTGCCATTTCATCAGTTTGATTTCTTTGACCGTTCAAAGCAACCAGTACCATCACATGATTCCAACTCATCTCATAATATGCCGTCCAGTGCTCCGTCTTCGGCATCTTCCGGATTGTACTTGCCACCTTTTCAATTCAGAAAAGATTCAAACTTCAGCACAAGTTCGAGCAATAGTACAGATAATCCTACTAATCACACTTCATTTCATCACTCGAGTATAACCTCAGATGTATCTCAGCCTTCTCCACCTCGGTCGCTATCCAATGTTCCTCAATT
The DNA here is from genome assembly GCA_030555635.1 of Sugiyamaella neomexicana. Taxonomy (NCBI): domain Eukaryota; kingdom Fungi; phylum Ascomycota; class Dipodascomycetes; order Dipodascales; family Trichomonascaceae; genus Sugiyamaella; species Sugiyamaella neomexicana. The sequence continues at coordinate 108,022 of JANIWN010000032.1, read as the reverse complement.
CAGCTCAACAGCGTCCATTGCTCATCTTTTGAAATTTTTTAACGAGAACGACCCAATTATCAAAGGTCAACAGCTTCTTCACTCAGTTCCCACCAAACTACAGTTGAACCGGTATTTGTCTTCATACTTTAATTTTTTCCATCCGTTTCTACCATTTCTACATATCATTACGTTTGATCCACAGACTGTAGCTCCTGCATTGATTTTCGCTGTTTGTTCTATTGGTGCCATTCTTTGTAATGAGATCAATATGGCTACAACGTTAAATACCACGTCAAAGATAATTCTTAGTTCCATCCAGCAGTTCAGTAAAGATTTCCCCAATGCTCATAATGCGCCAATATGGGCCACTCAGTCAATGATTCTTAATATTGTATACGCATCATGGAGTGGAGATCCACGAGGGTTAGAATTCATCAGCTCATATCGTACGTTAGTCTCGGATCTGGTAACATCGGCAGTCTATGAGTTCTCTATCAAGGAAGGGTCGGGATCGTCATCTAGGGCGAATAATAATAATAATAATAATAATCATAATAATAATCGACAGCAGCAGCCGACTTGGCAACAATGGCAACAAGACGAACAGGCCAAACGAGCTTACTTTGCTGTGTATAGTATTTTCGGGTCATTGACAGCTATTTTCAATTACCCATCAGCCATTGATAATAGTCGCATTCCTAATAAACTGCATCTGCCATGCTCGGAAGTATTCTGGAACACAGTGTATGAATCAGAGTCAGATTGGGTGTATAATTATGTTCATGAAACAAACTCACTACCACCAATTACCTTTTCGGAAGCGTATCATGATCAATTAATGGATAATCACCATGCGAGTGTTAATCATAATATCTCGCCGTTTGGTACCAAGATCCTTATTACTGCATTACTGTTGGATGTTACGGCTGGGAACAATCCAAACAATTCAAACAATCCATTCTACACAACCAAGTTGAAGCTCACTAATGGTTTAAAGATTTGGGATATCATTGCCCGCGATCCACATCCGGGTCAAGGTCAGTTGGTTAGCCGAATGGCAATTTACTCGCCTCTATTTAATCTCACATCAGCAATGACTGATCCCAGCAGTAGCGGTGTCGGTGTTGGTAGTGGTGGTGTTGGATCAGGAGGAAGCAAATCAGCACTGATTTCCAGAATAAGGTCTCAGCAACATCCTCTTATTATATCTGGCTATATATTGTCGTTGGTGACGCAGATCCGGCTCTTGATTGATATCACTTCTGTACATGAAGTCATTCGATACCATGTTCCTCATGATATTTGTCATGCCTCATTACATATTCTTGGGGTCCTTGGTAGCACTGGAAGACTGAAATCGCCCGAACTGACGAGACTTATCGCTCAATGCTTTGATATTTTCCAGCTGCCCAGTATGTTGGGGATACGTCTACTCAGGTCAATGCTTGGCAATCCACTGATTGCTGCATCAGTAGATAGTGTAATGTGTGGATTTGAAATCTCCCTGGTGGTTATTATGTGGTGCCATCGAGTGGAACAAGAGATGATGATGGCGGTAGTGGACTCGCCCGATCGGGATGAACTTATTGTTTATGAAACGATTGAACGTCTATGTAATGATTGTGGGCTTGAGAAAGTGCAGGGTCAGTTGGCACCTACTTTAGCAGTATATGCTGCAGATATCCTTGAAGGAGTCGAATGTTGGGGTATAGCGAATGTGTTGAGTTTGTCGTTGAGATCATTTGGTTACAGTTTATTCCCGTCGGCAGCTCCACAAGGAGCTGTTCAAGGGCAGGTCACCGGTTTTGTCAACAACTCAAATAATAATAATAACAACAACAACACCATGAGAAGAATGATGTCGACGTCATCTACTTCGTCTACATCTACCACAGCAGCTACTCCTAATATGAACCGCCGAGTATCCTCAGCATATACCCATCAAGGAAATCCCGGTGGGCCACCTTCTACAGCCTAGTTAAAGGCCATATTTATCATATTTTTTAGTAGTTTTTTTGTACTATATATCTTGAAATAAAAAAATGCACTTGTGTTGCCCTGTTCATTACATGTATAATGTATTGAGAAGTGGTAGATAATATATAGGAATATACAACAAAACATCACAGACCCTTCTGGCAATTTTTAAACAATCTTTTTCAAAACAATCTAAGCCTCAAGGTTAAGACGGCCAGAAGCATTAGTGACCTTGACACCGAGAGCCTTTGCCTTTTCAACAATGGCGAGTCTCTTTCTTGAAGAAACGTTGTGAGCAATTTCGGCAGCATAAGTCTTGGTGTGGAGGAGCAAAAGGTCGAGATCATTAGTGTTGGAGACAACAAAGGTCTTGTGTCCAGAAGGAGACAGATGTCTAGTTTTCTTGTTGGATCCGTAACCGATCTTGGGCATTCTAATGGTACCTCTGAATCTTCTGCGCACAGCAGAGTCGATACCCTTGGGTTTTCTCCATGATTCACCGACACGGTCGTAACGGTCAGAGTGATGTCTCTTGAATTTTTTAGCGTGCTTCTTGACGATTTTGGGGTGTGGGAGTGAGGCGGCCATCTAGAAAGTTAGTATGAAAATAAATGGAATTAACGAGAAAAGATGGATTGATCAGAAAGGGTTATCAGACAGAGTTGGTGTAATAGTTGTAATATTTGTAATAGGAACAGTCTTTTGTTGTAGAACTAATGGAGAATAACAGAGTTTGGACTCCAATCGTTCATTAGTTGGGTTAATCAAGATCGAAAACTTGTTACTGGTCGTCGTAATAAAACCGAGTAAACGTATTAATCTGGGTTGACAAATCCACTTTCACTGATTTCCTTCTCTTTCTTCTCTTCCTTCTTATCCTCTTATCCTCTTACTCCTTCATTTACTAACCTTTATTGTTGAGTTGATGTATACCTTGTCGACTGGTGAAGAGTATCAGCTACTATTAAAACTATACTGTATATCCAAGGTGACGATGATTGTTTGTGAAATTCATGTGGTGGAGTTATCGCGCGTATATTGGAGACTGGTGGATAGTGGTGGTGACCTTTTGACTGCGTATTGCCTATAAAGGAAGTAATGCCTCACTGTGTAAGATAGCCACCTGTAGCAGCCGTACTAGAAGCCATTGTTAGAGGCGTGGATTGGGAGTTGATAGTAGCTTAGCAATAGCTGTCAGCCATAGAGGATTACAATTATGACACTCATAGGGTAGAGAAGTAGTAGTAGTAGTAGTAGTAGTAGTAGTAGTAGTAGTAGTAGTAGTAGTAGTAGTAGTAGTAGTAGTAGTAGTAGTAGTAGCAGTAGTATAACAATAGAGAAGAGGAGTAGTAGAGTAGTAGCGAAAAGACAAGCGGTAGAGTAGTAGGAGTAGTAAAGTAGTAGCGAGAAGAGGAGTCGAAGAGTAGAGTAGTGGCAAGAGTACCAATGTCATAGTATCCATCAACAGAATGCGTTTCCTTATCTTCACTCAAGGACCCTGCATCCAGCAACCTGCAAGGGGCAGTCAAAATCACTCTTATCGGACCCTGACGATCTGCTGCTGACGCTCTGTGGTGGACCTACAACCTCAGTTAATATTGGTAGCCTTATACGAGGGAGCTCTATATAAAAGCCCTCTTCCCTAGTCTATTATTATATTTCATCAAAGCCTAATAACCTTTCGATAGTATACGTGATTAGCTCCCTCGCAGTTTCCTTCGGATTCAAGCCATTATTACATCACTGAGCAGTAGCCCCATTGAACACTCCCGGTCGCCAACTCACAGCCCTCGAGCGCAGCTCGAGCAACGGGTCTGGGCAGCGCCCAGCCGCCGGAGGCAGAACAACACCTGAGCGAGATATAATATATAATAATAATAACATTACGGTTCATTCCCGGCCGGAACGACCGCTGGTCGGGATCCACGGTGGACGCAGCCGCACGCCTGTTATCAAGATGGCTGGAGCTGCGCATGCTCTATACTCCATACTCCATACTCCATAGTATCATCACCATCGACATATACGTATCCTACAGTTGGGGAACGAGGAACAAGGACAATTGAAGTGATAAGAGGCTGATTAGTTGTGAGCGAACGGAATATCATTGATTGAGTGAAGAGACTATTCGTTGATTGTTGTTCGTGGCTTGCAAGCCTGTTGTAACGGTATCTCGCATGGTTTTTGCTGGTTCAATTTGATCTATATATATATATCATTTATTTATCCATCTATCACCACACTAACATGTCTTTTTTGGAAACTCTTAAAAACAAGGCATCACAATTGTCGCTGTTTGATTCATCCAACTCGTCAGATAACAAACCTGAAGACTCGATCTATTCCCGCAAACTCAGTCGCGATGAACTATTCACAGCAGATTATAGGCTCCCTCCATCGGAATCGTTGATGGATCAGGTTTCTGCCGAAGTATCCATCGTATTGGCTTCTACAAATACATCCAAAGGAGCTCCATTATTTCAGGGCAAGTTATACTTATCGGAATCATTCATTGTATTTACCAGTGCTCCAGACCCTCGAGACTGTACATTCACATTACCATTGGTGACGGTTCGAAGAGTCGAGCGATTGCCGTCGAAATCATACATTTTTGCATTATCAATCCATTTGTATCATGGGGTGTCGATTGTTATTCAGTTTGTTGGCCTAAGATCACATTGTGAATCGTTTTGTAAATTATTAAAGGATAATTTGCGATCCAATCTACCTTTGATCAAGCAACTACGACCTTATCTTCATAGTTTTTATTCAGAATATCTGGTTCTACATACTCAACATCCAGATGATGCTGGCCACGGCGATACTCCTTCTGCTCACTCACATGGCACTGGTATTATTTCCAATGTGCTTGGCGGTGGTCGCAATACAACCAAAAGAAGCATAGCTGAACCACCTCAAGGGCTGGGCCACATTTTCAGGTATCCTGGAGACTCGAGAAAACTTCGTGACAAGTCTAAAATGAGACTATGGCTGGCATACTTTAATGAACACGGTAGAAATGTTTCCATCATTCGCCAGCCAGAGTTTTATAAACTCATCAGAATAGGTTTGCCTAATAAGCTTCGAGGTGAGATCTGGGAACTGACTAGTGGATCCATCTATCTTCGAATGCAGAACCAAAGACTATATTCTTCGCTTCTAGAAGAGTTTGATGGTCGTAGTTCATTAGCGGTGGACGAGATTGAAAAGGACTTGAACAGGTCATTACCTGAATATAAAGCATATCAAGACCCTGAAGGCATTGGCCGTTTAAGACGGGTTCTCACTGTGTATTCATGGAAGAACCCAGATGTCGGCTATTGCCAGGCAATGAACATTGTTGTGGCGGCACTACTGATTTATCAATCTGAAGAACAAGCTTTTTGGTGTTTGAGTACAATTTGTGACAAGTTACTTCCTGGTTATTATTCGAAAACAATGTATGGCACTTTACTCGATCAGAAAGTGCTCGAATCGCTAGTCGAAAAGACCATGCCTGTACTATGGGATCATTTAGTAAAATATGATGTCCAACTATCTGTGGTATCATTACCGTGGTTTCTATCTGTGTTTATTAACTCTATGCCCTTGGTATATGCATTTAGAATAGCAGACATTTTCTTTCTAGAGGGGGCAAGGACTTTATTCCAAGTATCTTTGGCTATTTTACGAATCAATGGCGATGAATTGTTAGATGCGACTGACGACGGGGCAGTGATTCAAATTTTGAAGTCATATTTCTCGACTTTGGACCAATCAGCACATCCTCGATCCGAGTCGGAGAAAATGAGATCTATTACCAAGTTTCAACAATTAATGGTAATTGCATTCAAAGAGTTTTCTGTTGTTACAGATGAAACCATTAACCAATTCCGATCAAAGTATGAAAACCAGATTTTACGAGATATTGAAACGTTTGCCAAGAGGACTCAGATTCGAAATCTTCCAAAATGCGTAAATATGACTGTTGAACAGGTGGGGATTATTTATGATCGGTTCTATGGAGTTCTTCAGGAAACGAGGTTAGGACTTGGTAATGCAAAGTCTGAAATGAATCTTGATACTTTTGTTGTTTTCATGGCCGGTATTGTTGATTGGATGAATCCAATATATCAAGAAATCGTCGGTGGGAATCAGAATAACTCTCGATTCACTCAGACTCAGATCCCGGCTCCGCATGACTTTGTAGAAAGATTATATCGTCGTTGGGATAACCAACTCAAGGGAATGCTTACTTTAGGAGACATTGTTCAAGGTCTTGACCGTTTGGTTGAACCAGATCTTATGACTGCAATGTTCCATTTTTTTGAATTATATGATAGTGAAGGAACCGATAACGTTGATAGAGACTCTATTCTCAGCATGTCTGAGGGACTATTATTTCTTACCAGACCTTGGAGGCAGGATCCTTTAATTCTTGATAGTACGTCGCTTAAACAAATTCAAAAGAATAAAGATGATTATGAACGGTATCTAGAAGCAAAGAAAGAGTATGAAAAGATGAGAGATGGTAACAAAAGCGAAGTGCCTAGCTCGCCGCCTCCAACACCAGTCTCCTTATTGGACATTTCATCTTTGAAACACGAACAGTCTGCTCGATACTTGTCAGCGATCAGTAGTTTTATCCAACGAGCATTTGAATATGCCACCCCGGTTGAAAGAAAAGAGACTCCTACCAGCCTAATTGACCATGACGATGATAAAGACGGCGTTTCAAACAACTCGAAGGACAAAATCCACAACAATGCAGCACTTGATCCAGATTCTCCTTTAACTATGAATCTGGCCACGTTCCGAATGGTTGTTTTGGCAGACGAGACGCTTGAATTATTCTTTTCCCATTCGTCGCAGGCATCGGTTCATTTGACGCAAAAGGGTACTGGAGTGTTTGATACGTCTAAGAGACGAGGCATTTCGGCAGCTGCTACTTTGCGAAATGTATTTGATGGTATCATCAATGATGGTATGCGCGTTGCAGGCGAACTGCGTCGTCGGATCGATGAAATCGACAGACAAGTTAAAGAAGAGGATGATGACGACGATGTATCAACTGTTAAACAGACAGATCGAGATCTACTGGAAGAGCATCAATCTTGAAAAAATAAGCGTATCACAGGATAATTATAATTAGCTACAATAAATATTTATAAATAATAATAAAAAAAAAAACCTGACATTAGTTCCTATTTCCTCCCATAATATTAAACCAAATAAGGAATCCCATCTAATCAAGTCCAAACGCTCTTCTAAGAGCGGGAAACTTCTTCTTCTTGGCAATCGTTCCGTCGGCATTGATTTTGATCAGACCGCTATCATAAGAATCATCAGTACGACTTTGTTTTTTCGATGATTTTTTCGAGCTCGCGGTCGATACCTTTCTCGACTCGTTGTGATTATTACCAGACCCCGATCGAGATACAAGCATCTTTGTAGAGTTTGAGGGAGAGAATACCCCCATAAACTTGCCCTTTGATTTTTGAGTCTGTGGAGCAGAATTATTCGTGTTCAGCGCAGCGGGCAATGTTGATGGCAATTCTAAATCGTTATCAGAATCCGAGTCTTTGATTCTCGATTGGAAAGGTTGGCTCATGGGCACCGACACACGAGAGGTGGTAGTGGATTGTGGTGGTTGCTGAGAAACCGGTCGGCGAGGCGTTGGTTTCACAATCTGAGGAGGGGGGCGCTCATCACGCATGCTCATTCTTGAAAACTTGGTGGAAACTCGGTTCTGGGCTCGACTCTCTCGTTCAAAGCTTGAAGTCGAAGCGGTTCTTTGCATACCAGTGGCAGCAGCTGAACTGGTGACTGGAATATGAGAAAAGTCGGGACGTTGGATATTCGAGCGCAAAGAGCCAGTTCTTTCCTGTGGTGGTAGAGTGGTTGGTAGATGAGAAAAGTCAGGTCGCTGAGTATTAGAGCGCAACGAGTGGGTTCTAAATCCATTAGTAATGGGACCATTGGACTTCTTACTCGGAATAGATGACTTGGGAGAACCTCTGTCAACGTCATTATTGTGATTGCGGAATCCTGGTGCCGGTTGTTGTTCTACCCACCCATTTGCATAGCCATCATAATAACCACTACCATTAATGTCATATGGAGCTTCATTGCTAGACTCTAGCAATTGATGCTGTGGTGGCAAGCCATCTCGAAGTGAGAATCTAAAAGGCTTAGTATTGGGCGCTTCCGTTACAGCCTCGCGAGATTTTTTCCAAGAAGAGTCTGAATTGAGAGAAATGGCATCCAGATCATCGTCATCTCGAGCATGATCACCATCGACAAGAGTCTCGGAAGGGGCGTCCTCTTGTTCATTATCAGAATCCAGGGCCAGAGCACGATAATGATGATGATGGGTGTTATTGGCTAACTGTGTTGGTAGCTGTTGCTGTTGCTGCTGCTGATGCTGAGATGTAAGTGGAGCATTTACAGTCGTGGACTTTGCTTTGGTGGATTGTTGTACAATTTGATGATTGAGTTGCTGATGCTCAAATACCTCCTTTTGTGGTCTTGTTTTCTGTTTTCTGAGAGTGTCTTGAAATTTACTCTTTTGCTGGGGATGAGCTCTGTTGGATCTTAGAGACACATTTTTGGTGGTAGCAGTAGCGGCAGCTCTCATCTCAGTCTCGATAGGATCTTCAAAAGCATCGGAATAGACTGAATTGCCACTATCAGAATCTTCGTGTCGACTACTGTTCAATGCCACAGCCATAGCCGCATTTGACGAAGCAGTTTGGGTCGATTTAGCGGCTGCAGCAGTGGCTACGGGGCTTGAGAACCGACGATTACTCACTGGCTTGCCCACAGGAGTCGAGGCAGTCAAGGGATGGGTCCTAGCAGCCAGAGATGCGGCAGCGGCATGAGTCGATTGCAAAGGCTTCAAGAACTCTCTATATCCGTCATTGGTGGAGGGAATGTATTCGATATCAGACTCGCCACTGAAGGATACTCTGGTGTTTTTACGTTTGAGATTGGTTGTGGTGGTACTGTTTGTATCAGCACCAGTACCGGCTCCACTGCCACCGCCATCGGATGACGAATTAATAGATGAAGTGTCCTTCAACGCTGGTTTCATAGGAGAAATCGAACGTGGAGGAGGCACGTGTTTAACAGGAGTAGATCTTCTTCGAGCTTTAATGGCATCATCTTCATCGGCCTCTCTTAATGGTGAGAATGCGATTCTCGGGCTGGAAAGACGTGGACTATTGCCACTATGATTGCTTACAGCCGATATTGATGGAGGAGTAGCCAGTTTGCTATTTGCTGGAGATGGGAAAAAGTCTGTTGTATGAACCAAATTTTCAGCGTCTTCTTCTGAAACGGGATTCAATTCGCTTTCAAAAGACATGGCATGGCCACCTCCTCCAGATCTGGCGCCTGCATTGCTTGCCGACCGTCTAATAGGAGTAGTATGTAATGGTACAGTCTTGGTACTAATTAATTGAAATGAGCCCAAATTACGAACGGTAGTGGTTGTGAGAGACATTGTTCTGCCATTTTGAGAATCGGTTGTTGTGGTGGTAGTGGTGGTGGTAGTTGTAGTTCTTGGTCTTGGGATGTTTCTTGCTGAAGCCGAGTTTGGAATACCGGTATGAGTGGTAGGACCGATATTGACTGAAGGTGATCGTCTTAGTGAACCTCCTGCTGCTCCTGCTCCTGTTCCTGTACCACCACGTGCCATTGCAGAGCTGTTACTGGTCAATGAGTTTGATCTTGCAAACGAATTTGCTGTTGCCAGACTATCGTTTGTTAATGAATGTCTACGCAGAGCTGTAGCAGCAGCAGCAGAAGACAATCTGGCACTGGAGCCATTTGTTTGCGACAAGTTTCCGACATTAGCAGCAGCAGCCAAAGCAGCAGGACTTGGAAGATGTCTATTTGGAGGCAGGTCGCCTACTCCTGTGTATGAAGTTAAGGAATAGGTACGGTCGGACTTTCTCCTTGAAAACAATGGCATGTTGAATATTCACAAAGGGAAAAAAAAAGCCGACGTCAAAGAAGATGTGGTGATGATAATTCCGCTGCTGGTTCACGGCTTTGGTCTGCACGCGCAATTTAGAATTCACAACAATAAACCTTTTATTTGGGTTTGCATTTAGCTCAATGGCCACAACTGAGTAGTACCACGACGACAACGACAGTAGGAGGGGCACGCGGTTTTTGGCAAAAAGTCGAAATCCAGAATGGGCCTGAGAAACGACGACTGGTTGTGGTGCAATTCTCCTTGCTGTTTGTTGTTGCTTGCTCTGATGGTTTAAACTTTGTATGTGGTTTTCAAAGCTATTTTTAGTGGGTCAAGCCTGGACAGATTGTGTTTGTACTTTTGGATCCACAGTTAATTGTCAGGAAAAGCTCCGCGTGAAAAAGAATCGCACATGTGAAATAGATTACTCCCGTAGCGGTAGCCGTGGTAGTATATAGATTTGATAGGCGCACTTTGGATAAATGTGCGTTTTTGCTGCGAGATTCAGGCGGAATGCATACGCTGGATCGTGATAAAATAAGGTGGCAGGCAGTCGAGATGGGCGCTCGGGCGGCTTCGGAACTACAGATCGAAGAGTGTGATTAATGGGTTCTTTTCGGCCTGTTAGGTTCATTTCATGTGCACATTTGATCGGCTCGACCTCGAACTGAGATCAGGCCAAATCACCAGGCTTCCAGCCGCCATTGTGTGCAGTCTTTTCATTGTCCTACGGCCGCCTTGGTTCAGGCAAGGGTATGGGTTTATCAGGGCGAAAGGGCGATCAGACGCCTGTATCGATGGATCTAGACTGAGACCATGGCCATAGATTAATTAATGATTAATAGATTTATTGGTATGACTAAGATTTTAAGAGGATGTCATTGCAACGCAGAGTTTAATGTCGACAGTATGTGATCAATTGATACTTTGATCGGTTAACTTCACATAGTACTAGTATAAGGATTTCAAGCGAGATTACAGAATGCGAGCTGTCATACTTTGTGCATTTACACATCCCATAGTATAGGATCTGTTTTTAAACCTCATATACTTGATCGACATTAATTACATGGCTCTAACATAACATATTAGCAGCTAATTTAAATCATGGCATTAGTAGTACAAAGCTAGATAATAGATCATGTTTCACTACACTTATAGTTAATGTGCCTTAATCTTGCATTCTTATGCATCAGACAGGATCTTATCATTAATCTAAACTAATTATATGAACTGGTGGTACCAGGAAAAATTATAAAGGACTGAACAGAAGACGGCAAAACACCAGAAGAGTAGATGGACTTAACAAAGAATGAAACATCTAAAAAATTAGTATGCAAATAAAAAAGGCCTCTCATAGATTTAACAAAAATCATTCGCTAGATAGATCTTTCTTTCTACGAGCTCGGCGGGATCTTAATGAAATGTCGGCGTTTGTATTTCTCCAGGAATCAACCGCCCGTTGAATCAATCCCCTCCGATGGGCTAAAGCAGGATTCAAGTACGCTAGACACCATCCAATGGCGTTGCATTCAGTCTCGTACTTTTGACGATTTCCCTTGTACTCGTCAGGAGGAACTGTTGCTCTTGGATAAATACAATTATCCTCTTTAAACTTTTGACTGAGTTCAGACAGATCAACCGATTCAGTATCACAGCGAATGCAGTAAGTCGACCGCACTCGTTTGCGCGAATACTGGAATGAGATCCAATTGGCTCCATTTTCATCCTTTTTGACAAAAGTTGGAGCGGTAGCAGGAATAGGTCCTGGTAACTGGGCGCGGGGTTTAGACCGCTTACGTTTCACTTTGGCCTGTGTTTTGATTTTGGTGATTGAAGAGCCACTAGTTTTAGTCAACTTGGACGACCTGGGTCTTCCACGACCTCTTTTAGCTGGTGCAGCATTAGCTTTTACGTCCGAAGAAGAAGAAGAAGAAGAAGAAGAAAAGGACGGAGAAGTTTTAAGTCCTATCTTGACAGCTACTTTTTTGGAACTTGGAATATCGACTTTGGGCTCACTGGGAAATGAATCAGATTTAAAGAGTCGATTGACAAATTCAGTCTTTATTTGTCCAGGCAACGGAGTCAAAAGTTCAGACTGATTAGGAGAAGTAGAACCTTTCTCAAGAATCCTGTCATTGTCTTCATCGTCACTGTTGTAGTCATCGTCTGATTGAGTATTATTACGTTTACTGTCAATATCACTCCCTTCAAATGAATGGCTAAACAACGGTGAACCTCCAGGTGATGATGATGATGATGATGATGATGAAGAAGGAGAAGATGGTGATGAAAACGTTTGTGGTTCATGTCCACAGATGGGTGAAGTCAGATTTCTGGCAATGGTGGGATCTGACGAGTGGAGATGATCATCCAAAGAAGTGTCGCAGATCCAAATAGGAATATCTTCCAGGTCCTTTGATTGAAGAAGAGGCTTTTTGTCAAATGGCGACATCAGTATATCACATGAAATATCATTGCTGGCAAATGTAGTTACTTCGTCAGTGATTAAACGTCTAAATGATGTCGACTCCTCCTCGGAACGTGGCTCACTGGGATAAACGGTAGTATTAAAATCGTAATTAACTGATGGTGACAATGAAGTCAGCCGAGATGGAGTAACTGGCGTCGCTGACCTAGGGGTTGTATTAGTAGTTAGCGAATGAATTTCCGAGAAAGGTGCAGAATAATAAGTCAGATCAGGCGGTTCGGGCCAGAGCCGATATTCTCTGGTTTCTACGGGAGCAGGAGGAGAAGGAGAATACCAAAACAATCTCGATCGATTGGATGTGCTCGAAATGGTGGTAGTAGTGGAAGAACCTATGTTCGATCCATTGGTCTTGGAGACCGCATGGTGATGACTGTCACTTGCGATATGAAAACAGTCGTCCGGAAAATGTACAAGAACTTGACCAGACTTATTATACTCGGTCATAATTGTGTTTTGGTAGCCAAAAAGTGACAGGTGATTTGCAGTTATAACAAAAGTAGAATAAACGATAAAAAAACAGACGAGAAAAAGAGTTTTACCTGCAAGGAAGGTACAATTGATGTTAATGACATAGAATAGATAGAATAAAATGGAAACACAGGTTTTGATCTGATGGAGAGTGCTGGCTTCTTGCTACCTGAAACCATGTGTCTCTTCAGATATTTCAGCAGATTATATATATCCTTGATACGTCCGAATAGATGATGAAATTTTTGATTAGTTTTCTGCCGCTAGCATGCTCCATGCATTACTTTTCGATAGTCATTTCAGTTACAGGTTGCATGCATAAGAGCAGATAAGCTTGCATACGTCAAGGAAGCTGCAGCTTCACATGAATAACACTGTTTGCCATTGCACCTTATAGTCCATGTGTCGGTGTTCAGTTATACTCTACAAAAAGATTACAAAAGAGAGTGTTTAAGGGTCTAGATTGTTAAGCGCTGACGCTGGTTGCTGACACTGGTTTATGACGCTGGTTTATGACGCTGGTTGCTGACGCTGGTTGCTGACCGCTTTGAAACCCTGGATTCCTTATCAACTACAGCAACAACTCTCAATATAAGCTACCTTTTTCATGGTTGTATATTAACTGGATTTGGCAGCAGTGATTGGTCATACAGTTCTAGGTAGTGCTGTTTAAATTGCTACTCTTTATTTGCAATATGATAATGGCTCCAGGATGAGCCTGGCTCAACAAAGTCGAACGCTCTTACCCCGCCCGCCTCGCCCCAGCCCCGCCTCAAGTTCAGTTGTCTCCATTATCTACCCACGAGTCTCGGAATGATAACTAGTGAGACACTGACCAGTAATAGCTATATCCAAGGATCTCATAAATTAGCATGTGCCAAACGCCATGCAGCAGCTGTTACAACACTCTATCTATTGTCGGCACAGAAATATTATAACCCATATTAATTAGTTGTAAAGCATTAGAGTATGCCATGCTGGCCCCCATGTGATTGTTGCAGGGATTACGTGCGATTGGGTGGTGCCTCCGGCGGCTGGGCGCTGACTGTGAAGGAGGCAGACAATCAATTTTCTAATCTAATGGTACGTTGTTAATCACTGAAAACATAGCTTTCCTCAAATTACATCATATTAACCCACTCCTACCTGCTGGTATCACGCCTGTAAGGAGAAGAAACCATCGCCATGGGCACTCAATTGATGCTACAGGGATGTAAATACGCAATGCAAGAAAAAGAAAACTGCTCTGCCGCTCTTTTCCTGAAACATACATCACTCTGCACACCCAGCATTATCAGCTTTAAGCGATAAGATAAACTCAGTGATTCCAAGTTACATGTTCAAACCATTCCACCACCTGCATTTTCTGATTGCTTCCCGGCAAGTTTCACGAGTAGCGACCGCAGAAACCAGTTCAAGGCGCTCGCTTCCTGTGTCCTGCCGGGCACGGGCTCCGACGCGCGATCCCCACATCGCGCACCCCAAGGCCCAAACACCTCTCGAGCGAAGCGAGCAACGGGTCTGGGCAGAGCCCAGCCGCCGGAGGCCGAGCCCAGCTCGTATAAAACAACCACCATAGCCAGTCGTCGTGAAGTAGAACAGAAGGGTTCAGTACATAGATGGTAAGAGGTTATAGGCGCATAAGGGAGTGGCATGCGCTTTAGCGCCGAGTGTGCTGCCCAATCAATTAATCACTTTATAAGAAGTTATATTTTGCATTTGTATCTGTAGTGGTGTAATATTGAACGAGATAGGAATTGGAATTGGATCGGAATAAACCAAAAAATGTCCACAACACTATTAAGGGCGTTGAGAAACCTTATCCGAGTGGGGCCTCGAGACTACTTTCGCCAGATGAACGGTATCGGTGATACCAAGGCCGGTACGCTTATGGGAACCGACTCGTACGGTAACAAGTTCTTTGAGAACACAGAAGAAGATGAAATCCACTTGAGGACTCGATGGGTTCAGTACAAGGATTATTATGGGGATATGTCGCAAGTGGAACCTGCGTGGCATTTCTGGCTCGGATACGGAGTGGACACTCCACCTAATAAAACGGCCGACAAGTATCTTACTACAAGAGCGTATCCTGCACCGACGAAGAACTATCAGAATTTTACAGGCACTTCTGGTGCTTATGTCCCATACAGTACCGTCAAGCCCAAGATCAGTTCCTGGGAGCCCAAAGTTGCTGCCAGACAATAGATTGTTTTTACACATTTAATATATATATATATATATATATGTATATTGCATTATTTTTTTATTTTTATTTTTGGTCTATAGGTTATCGGTTTAAAGGTTATCACCGCTAGCAAAAGTAGCTCCTACAACAAGAGGAAACACCAGAGTGGCATCCGCATAAACCTTGACGTGTTTAGCATCAGTCTTGATCTTACCCCAAGAAATGGCCTCGTCAGGACGAGCTCCAGCATCACTTCCATCGAATTCCTGGCCAGTGTTGATATAAACGGCATAGTCGGCTCCGTTTCTCATCAAGCAGGCATTGGCAATATGATGCTTGATTACACCTCCTCCAAGGATGATCATACCGGCTTGAGGGGCAGCCATAGCAAGTGAATTGATACGACGGATGTCAGCTACCAGATCGATTCTCAATTGGTTAGGAGATGCCTTGAAGGTATGGAAAAACAGCATGTCTCCTAGAGACCCATCGGTTAGAGCAGGGCAAAACACGGGGATCTGGTTCTTATGACACCAATACAGCACCGAGTCTTCATTATTGATTTCCTTTCCTAGACGGTCAATAACTTTAGAAGGGGTCCACCATGGGACCTCTCCTGCATCCGAGATTTTGGCATGGAATTTCTTGAAGTTCTCTTCTTGTTCTTCAAGCATCTTATCAAGAATAGGGACAATCCACTCCTCGAAGCGACAGTAATTGTCGTTAGGTACCAAAAGATTACCAATACGATTCAATCCTTGATCACGGAGCTTGGATCCCTCCAGACTGAACTCGCCAAGATAAGTATCAGCCAAACACTTGATCAGATCCTCTTCAATGCCACCAGCAGTGGTGACGACGGCGGAAACAAGATTATTTTTCACCAAATACTTGAGAGTGCTTCTCATTCCCGAAGAGATCATGTTCGAAGTGAATCCGAGGAAAATGGTACATTTCTGTTCTTCACCGGTCTCTTCATGTTTACCTCTCCAAGTACGCATTTCATTGATAATATCACAAGCTTTACCAAGCGAGCTGGCCTGGAATCCCATGTTTCTCATTCCATCAATAAGATCTCGGGCACGAATGTTTGTGTTTTCAACATTATCGAAATCGACTCCTGATACCTTGATGGAATCAGCTGGCATATCAACCGATTGTTTCAGCACAGCATCAGCAGCAAGAGCTGGTTTGGATGAGTTGTCAGACATGATAGTAGTAGTAGTAGTAAAAGATGGTCAAATAGTAAAGATATTAATACTATTTATACCTATCAAAGCAAATACCGTTATGAATATCGACACGAGTGTACATATACATACGATATGGAAGCAGAGTAGTTGAGAGTATTTGAAAGAGAAAGAGTCTGACTATTATTATTATTATTATTATCTAGTGCCATGAAAATTAAACCGTTCAAGATCGGCTGATAAAACTGCCTAATTAGAATTTTTTCCCGCCCATCACGTGAGTGCCGGCAGATGGAGGAGAACCCCGTTTCCGGTTTAGAAATGTTTTCCTGATATTGCTTTGGGACGTTCTCCACCAATTGAATACTGATTTTCAGTGTCGCGAGCCCGATATAGTGATGGGTCCTTTTTTTGAAGAGACTCACCCGAGGGAGCTATCAGGTAGTGATCCATCCACACGCTCGGACCAGAGGATAACAGCAGCACGACAAGTGAAATTTTCATTCTGTGGTTCTTTCTTGTTGTATTTTTTATAGTGTTGCACGTCCTGAAAAACCAAAATGACTAAAGAATTTGAAGACCTTAAACAATTGGCCTCACAGCTTCACGAGAGAATCGAGGCTCTGGAAAAGAAGTTTTCGGGTGATAATAAACCTTCTTCAGCTCCTCTTCCAAATGCACTTCGAATGGTGCTTATAGGTCCTCCAGGAGCTGGAAAAGGTACTCAGGCACCCAATCTTAAGGAGAAATATTGTGCTTGCCATCTTGCTACTGGTGATATGTTGAGAGCGCAAGTAGCTCAAAAGACCGAACTCGGAGTGGCAGCTAAGAAGATCATGGATCAAGGTGGACTTGTTTCGGACGAGATCATGATTGGTATGATCAAGAATGAGCTTGAGAATAATAGCGAGTGTAAATCTGGGTTTATTCTTGATGGATTTCCACGTACGATTCCTCAGGCCGAGAAATTGGATGAAATGCTCAAGAACCAAAAGACTCCTCTCAAGAATGCCATTGAGCTGAAAATCGACGATGAACTTCTCATCAGCCGTATTACCGGCCGTCTTGTCCATCCTGCCAGTGGTCGTTCATATCACCGAGTGTTTAATCCTCCCAAGGTTGACATGACTGATGATATTACAGGTGAGCCTTTAATCCAGCGATCCGATGATAACGAGGGAGCTCTTAAAAAGCGTCTCGTCACCTATCATGCTCAAACTGCCCCTGTGGTCGACTACTACAAGAAGACTGGTATCTGGCAAGGAATCGATGCTTCGCAGCCTCCTCAACAAGTCTGGAAGTCGATTCTCAAATGTTTCGGTGAGAAATAAGCCCTCCGCTTTAGCGGAGCCACGGGTCTGGGCAGAGCCCAGAAAAAAAAAAGTATTGTAGTCATGCAATAATTGTGTATTTTTTAAATGATATAAATAAAAATATTTTGTTCTTGTTTTTTCAGACTTTTCCCCGCTTCGTCAGCGGCTCCTCAGCCTTGATGTCGCTGTCAGTGTCGCTTTCTTCAGCTTGCCTCTTGACGTTGGCAATGATGCTGGCAAGATCAATAGGTGCTGGAGTGTTGGACGAGGAAGAAGGAGGAGGAGGAGTAGGTTTGTTGGATCCTGGAGTTCCTCCTAAGATACGCTGGATCAGATCTCCTCCAGACTGGTCACTTTCAGCAAAACATGTAGCGTGAAATATGCGATTCTGAACCTTGATGGCGTTTTTCCATACCCATTCTTCCACTTCGTCGTCCCATACCGAAGTGAATTTTTCCTGGCAGATTGGACATGGCAAACTTGCAAGAAAAGATTTCGAGGGAGTAGCTACTTTACGATTACGTAGCTCTTCAAGATCAAGTTCTTTTTTCTCGGCTTTCAAACCTCCTGCTGTGCCCTTGCCATCGCCCTCATTATCATGAGAGATTCCAAGAACCTCTTCCTCATCTTTATATTCGATCCATTGTTCGGCAGTCAAATACCAACATCGCGATTGAGATCGGTTTTCTTCTAACAAGCGCTTATTAACTCTGAAATGCCAATCCAAATGTACAGATTTTAAACGCTGTTGATCATTAAGAAACCGTTTACCACAATTGCTACACTGGTTGGGAATATCTGTATATAATTTAGCAATTAAATGCGGACGTGGTTTCTGTAGAGATATACTATTAAGATCCACTATTTCGCCCAATGGCGTTGAGGCTCTTGAGCCGGTGGGTTCAGCAGAAGGAGATCTTGAAGATGAGTTGATATTCAAAAGACCAGCTGATGTTAGAGAGTTGATCAAAGAGGCTGGTAACGCGGCCGCCGAGGATGATGGTGGTGGTGGTGGTTGATGATGTTGTTGTTTTTGAGAACGAGGCCCGGTAGGTAATCCCACAGGTCTGTTTGAAACAGGGGCCGCATTGGATCCAGATGCCGCCGTGGGACGCCCCCCAGGACCACCACCAGGGCCATTATTATCCCCATATCCTCTATAATCATAGCCACCGCCATAACCGCTATTGCCATATTGTTGGGGATGTTGATATCCGTTATCTCCCATTCTTTGACCCATTCGCTCAATTTCCTTTTGAGAGAAAATGGCCAGTTGCTTCTGGATGGATGGCAGCATTGTTGTGGGCAATGCCTGTGTAGAAACGACAGCTCTCAACTGAGAGAGGATAGCCAGTTGTTTTTCGGCATCGACATCCGACGGACTATAAGCTTTTCTCTGGCTAGTGAGATGAATCAGTCTATCGACTTCTCCAAGTAAAGCAGGTTGACTAAGAGGGTCATTCAGTACCTGAAGGTTTGGATATGGCTGCAACTGCTGTTGCTGCTGTTGCATTTGGTGCACTTGAAATTGTTGCTGTTGCTGCTGAAACTGTCGTCGTTGTAGTTCTTCTGCACTGGCCCTGGCATGAGCAAGGAACTTCTCGATCTTGCTCATTTGACTAGACGGGAATAACGTCGTGCCTGTAATAGGAGACACCTCTTTCCAAGTATCAAACAGCTGGCCCAGTTTGATTCGGGTACTTTCCTGAACAGATGTGAACGCCTCCGTGAACGTCTTAAACAAATTTGTACCAAAATAGGTGTTGAATGGAGGACCTATATTTTTACAAATCGAGTCCAACAGATATAAAGCAGGCAATTTATAGCCTGGAGGGCACTAAAAAACTTCAGTTAGAATCGCTCATACATCGCTATACATCGGCTATACTACACTATACATCACTAACTTACCTTTTGAATATGCTGCTCAATGGCCTTGGCTATGGTCTGAGCATGATGGATGTTTTCTTGCGCAATCACTGTCAAATTGGTAATAATGGGACGAGAGTTGAACGTCAATTCCTGAAGAGATTCCAAATAATCAGAACGGATCTGTTCATCACTTGGTTCTGCCATTCT
The DNA here is from genome assembly GCA_030555635.1 of Sugiyamaella neomexicana. Taxonomy (NCBI): domain Eukaryota; kingdom Fungi; phylum Ascomycota; class Dipodascomycetes; order Dipodascales; family Trichomonascaceae; genus Sugiyamaella; species Sugiyamaella neomexicana. Next base: position 88,374 of record JANIWN010000032.1, on the reverse strand, counting down.
TCTATCAATCTCTAAACTACCTACGAGGGGTTGCTCTTCACCCTTTTAGAAACAAAGTTTTTTACACAAAACGTTTCTTTACAATCTATTTCAATATATAGTATGTATTATCCCCTCCGGCTTAGATGTCAGCTGCGCTGTTGGCTAACCTACGGTTCTTCCAACTATTAAAGATACTACTACTGTCGTGAACCGGGTTGTAAATCGTCGTCCTGTGGCGTTGTTTTCTTATATACTCTTTACGTAAGAGAAAAGAACAAGCTATAAATTCTCTAGGTTTAATTACCGTTCCTTTATATACGGCGAATCCTCACTAACTGCACTACCCTCTCAACGTCGAGACGGTTATGCAGTCCGAGGGGGCGGGGGCACGGGGACCCCGGGGGCCATGCCTCCGGGGGCTGGGCGCTGCCCAGACCCGTTGCTCGCTTCGCTCGGGCGTGGTGTTCAGGGTGTTCAGGGCGCTCAGGGGTAGCAGCAGGGGCAGTGGATTATAGTTATACAATTAATTCTGCTGTGGTTGTGGTTGTGGCTGTGGTTGTGGTTGTAATTGCAGTTATAACTTGCGATTAGGTTATTTGTGTGGTTCGTGACGTCGTGATTCTAATGCCAGAAACTCTCTGTATCAATAAACTGTTGCCAGCAAATGCTGGCTTAGGTCTTTTTTGTCTCCCCAATCAGTTACTAAATATTAGATCGCATCTCCAGCTGGCCGAGTTGTCTCCGTGACCGAGCCTGATCCGCTCGCTAGCTCACTTCCCCACTTTATGATACTGGGCTATTTAAGGTCCACGGTGCCTGAGTTAAGGTTAAAGTGGTACTGTTCTTACCCTGCTGCTGCTATATTGTACATCCGCTTCTATTGCTATTCGCCTACTACTTCCCTGCTACTTTCCTGGTACTCAAGTCCAACTCTCCGCTTCTCTGCTACTCAAACACTCCCACTCTCCTGAATTCCCAACCAGCGTAGCACGAACCCAGCAGCCGTGTCGTCTGAGTCAAACTGAAAAACTGAAAATCTGAAAATCTCCTCAGACGCATATGCTTGGGAGATCCATTATCTCTATTATCTATTTATCCATTGGTGCAGCAATTTTTTCATCTCAATATCAACAGTCGATCAGTTTACACTCCTGTAACGTACTTATTTGAGTACCGTTAATAATTGTAACTTACTGTCATCAACTATTAACTATTACTGTCACCAACTATAAACTATTACTGTCTCCAACTATTAACTGTTAATCGTCATTGTTAATCGTTACACCTATCGTTACTTAGATCGCTCAATAGATTCATAGAGAGCTCATCCACATCACACTAGAATGTCTCATAGCACAACCGATAAGAAACAATCAGGCTCGGCCCGTGTATTGGGCTCAGCTACTGCTGGTATCTGTGAACTGGCTGTATTCCATCCCGTAGATACTATTGCCAAACGTCTCATGAGTAACCATGGAAAAGTGACATCGGCTAGTCAGCTTAATTTGGTCATTTTTAAAGACAAGGCCGACGCTAGCATTGGACGTCGTGCTATATCACTATTTCCTGGCCTGGGTTATGCTGCTTGTTATAAGATTCTTCAAAGAGTTTATAAATATGGAGGCCAACCAGTCGCTAATGAGTTTTTGGGTGCCAATTATAAAGACCAGTTTGAACGTGCTTTCGGCCCCAAGACTGGTAAAGCCATTATGTCCGCTACTGCTGGTAGTTTGATCGGTATTGGTGAAATCGTGCTATTGCCCTTAGATGTTTTAAAAATCAAACGTCAGACCAACCCGGAATCTTTCCGTGGTAGAGGTTTCCTCAAAGTCATTGCTGATGAAGGTTTTGGCTTGTATCGTGGTTGGGGCTGGACTGCCGCCCGAAATGCCCCTGGTTCCTTTGCATTGTTTGGTGGCTCGGCATTTGCCAAGGAGTTCATTTTCAAGTTACAAGACTACTCCAGCGCCACCTGGACCCAGAACTTTGTGTCTTCCATCTTCGGCGCCTCGGCCAGTTTGGTGGTTTCCGCTCCTCTCGATGTCATCAAAACCCGCATCCAGAACAGAAACTTTGATAACCCCGAGTCCGGCTTCAAGATCCTCAAGAATATGGCCAAGAACGAAGGCTTTTCGGCCTTCTTCAAGGGTCTCGTTCCTAAACTGCTCACCACGGGCCCTAAGCTGGTATTTTCCTTTGCTCTCGCCCAGACCCTGATCCCGGCCTTTGACAAGGTGCTCTCTCCTCCTAAAAACTAATTACATAATGTACTCTCCACTCGTGAATAGCTGGTTCGTGGGTATCGTTGCCTCGGGTGGCTGGGCGCTGCCCAGACCCGTGGCTCGCTTCGCTCGTGGCTGGGATCCTGTGCGATTGGGCCTTGGACCCTGCGTCAGGAAACTGGACCCTGAACCCTTGACCTTGGACCCTGAATATGATACTGCTTCAGCCTCTCCTGGTGGACCTCTCTCTTCCCCACACTCAAAAGTAAACAAACCTCTCTCAGTGCCCTTGATCCACCGCAATCTGCTCCAATGGACTCGTTTTGTCATAAAGGTCCTCCCTCGTCTGCACCGGACGTGCTTTCAACTGGTTTCGCTGAAAGCATCGTCAATAGCCTCTATAGTTCTCACGGACTCGAAGCTATTGGCACTGACAGTGCTCTGTCTGCTGGCTCTTCTGACCAGACCACCCGTCCCGAATCATCTCCTCCCACTTCGGGCTCTTTATCTGTTCCTTCGGCTTCTTCTGCCTCTGTTTCGACCCCGATGCCGGAAATGCTCCTGGCTCCTGTTGGTCATCACCCTTCTAATATGCCCAATGGTTCTTTGTCTACTGGCTATGGCAATTTCTCGCTTAATCCTTCGAGTGGCGTTAGAACGAGAGCCAAGAATGCCACAGTCACCGCCTCTAATGCTACCGCTGCCGCTACAGCTACAGCTACAGCTACAGCTACTGCTACTGCTTCCGCTTCCACTGCTGGTCCTGATTCTTCTAACCCCCATTTCTCTGCTGCTATTTCCACATCCTTCTGGAGTAGTACTCTGGCTGGCAATAACAGCTCAAAGAGAAAAACAGGCAACTCATTTAGTGCTGCGCTATCGCTATCCGGAGACTCCATCTCGCAAATGACAAAGAGCCGACTCAATTCTCGCTGGAACAAGGCATCTCATACCATTGGCACGTCTTCTTCTCATTCGTCTGCCTCATCCTCACCCTCACTCCATTCTATCAATGAAACAACCTGTGATGTAAAAATATCACCTTTCTCTTCGACTATGGAAAACGCCACTTCTACAGAGGTTGTACCCACTTCAACCAAACAACCCATTGCCTACCCTTCTGTCAGTAGTTTCCTCCCTCGCGCTGCAAGTTCTTTCTTTTCTCGCTCTAAGAATCATCAAATATGTGGCCCTTCTTTCGATAGTGGCGGGGGTAGCGGTGGTGGTAGCTTGACAGGTATGGCGACCCATTCGCAACGCCAGTCTTGGTATAATCAGTCATCATCCAAGTCCTCTACTGGCCAGTTTATTCCGGTACAGGATAGAGCTTCCGATTCGCATCCCGTGTCTAATTCACTCATGAAGCCAAACATCATTCGGACCTCTCCAGCTCCAGTGATACAGCATGGGAATGGAAATGAAGCTGATGATGAGGTGCAAAGAGTTGAAATGCAACTTTGCGAGGCCAGGCTTGAAGTCAAGCGTCTGTCTGATGAACTTGAAAACATCCGTCTTGGCAAGCCGTCATCGTTTCCTGACGACGACCAGTCGCAGTATCGGCTACCACAAACTTCTTCATATCTATCTGATATCGACTCACAAAGCGGTGGTGATGCAAGTAGCTGCGGTGGTGCCAGTATCCCCTCGTCTTCTAAATGGTATTCAGCAAACAGTGATGAGCGTGACAACAGATATGGTGGTGATTCTCCTTCACGAGTTATTTCTGTCAGTGCACCATACAGGACTTCTTCTTCTGCTACTTTAAACTCGTATATTCCTACCGACTATACATTTGATAATTGTGCTCCTCAGTTGACTTCGATAGACTGTGTTGACGGATCTGTTGCAAGTGCAGCAACAGCTAGAGCAGCAGGATTGACTGAGCCGACTGATGTTTTCTACCCCATCAAATATTACAATGAGCCACTGAATTATCGCAAGCTTCTTGAGCGTAATGTGGGCTGTAACTGGAAGCTTATAATTGATCGTATTGTACAAGATAACGACCAACAGGCATCTGTATTTCTCCAGCAGAAACTCAAATCGGCCACTACCAACCAGAAATCGGCCATCATTTCTGCCATAGTGGACCAGTCCTTGTTGCTAATGATCAATCGGTTTGGAAATTTCCTTGTTCAGAGATGCTTTGAATACGGGACTCCTCGGGAAATCGCCGGTATCACTCGTGGAATGATGGGTCATGTTGTAAAACTGGCCATGGATCCCTTTGGATGTCATGTTATCCAGAAAACTTTAGATTGTGTTGATACCGATTATAAGCTCCAAATTGTTGAGGAGATGTTGTGTTATGTCAAGGAAACTATGGTACATCACTATGCTTGTCATGTTTGGCAGAAACTGTTTGAACTTCGCTGGAATGAATCAGTGCCGCCTCGTTTCATGCGCAAAGTCAATCAAGATCTCAAAGGATCATGGGTCGAAGTGGCTCAAGGAGAAACAGGATCATTGGTGGTTCAAAATATCTTTGAAAACTGTGCCGAGGATGATAAGAAACCGTGTGTAGATGAGATCATTTTAAATCTCGATACCATCATTCGTGGTCAATGGGGCAACTGGGTTATTCAACATATGGTCGAGCATGCCTCGGAACCATATCGATCTACTGTTATAAAAATGATTGTGGAATCTGCTGCCGTATACAGTGTAGACCAATTTGCATCTAAAACTGTTGAGAAGATGCTTAAAATGGGTGATCGGGAGATCATCCAGGCTTTTCTCAACAAAGTGATTGAAAGACGGCCTGATCGATCTCGAATTCCATTGATTGATAGTATGAAGAGCTGCCCTGTATACTAACGATTATTTAGCTCGAAAAACATTGTCCCCTACTAACATTATTTTAGTCGCTTCTGATGCACATGGAAATTATCTTATTCAATACATTCTCAACTCTGGTACCCCTGAGCAAAAAGAGACGGTGTCAGTTCATCTGAAGAAGCATATGGTCTCTTTACGCGGATCGAAATGGGGAAGCAAATGTGCTTGGTTGATTGATAAGAACAGAAGTGCTTCTTCATCACTGGGTAGTGGAGGGCTACGAGGCAAGGAGGCGCGACTTTCGAAACCTAGTGGCTAACTATTAGAGTTCACATCTTATATTCTTTCTCGTCTAACTATCTTCTTCAATCTTTATCATTACTAGGCTTAACTGAATAAATACTACAATTATACATGACCAAGTGCTTGCAATTCTACCGAGGCCACTAAGACCGCCGCTATCTTTATCTTTATTATACAAACGAGCAGTTTTGAAAGTAACAAAGTGACAAATGACAAAGTGACGAAGTGACTAACTGATGATAATCGTACCGCGAGGCTGCATATTCTTATCACTGCCGATACAGACTTCTTCCTGTTCATTCATTATTCACATTATTCATTTAATTACATTATTTAATTCATGACAATGCCAGTTGGACTCAGTCCTGAGCAAATCAAATCATTCAAAGAAAATGGATGTTTGGTTTTAACTAATGAACTACAACCTGACCAAGTGAAGGCGCTGGTGGAACGTAGCCATAAACTTCTGCAAGAGTTTCCTATCGAAAATCATCCAATGACCAAGTTCAGCACTGGCGAAAATGTTGGAGATGCGTCGGCAGAACATGTTGGAGATGATTATTTTCTTGGATCGTCTGATAAAATCCGCTTTTTCTTTGAAGAAGATGCGTTTGATAGTCAGGGCAATCTGACGCGCTCTAAAGCTTCGGCTGTTAACAAGATCGGTCATGCTTTACATGTTTTGGACCCTGTGTTTGCCAGCATATCTGTTACCGACCGTAACAAGGCCATTGCCAGGTCTCTAGAGTTCAAAGAACCAAAGATTCTTCAGAGTATGCTTATTTGCAAACAGCCGGAGATCGGCGGAGAAGTGCCTACTCATCAGGATGCTACGTTTCTCTATACCGATCCTCTAAGTGCAGTAGGGTTCTGGTATGCCCTAGAAGATTGTACAGTGGAAAATGGTGCTCTCGAGTATGTTCCTGGATCTCATAGGACGTCGCCTGTTTATAAACGATTTGTTCGAAAGACGAATGGCGAGTCGGGTACAGAGTTTCTATTGCTTGACAAGGTACAAAAATATGAAGAACCTACAAAAGACAAGTTTGTTCAAATGACATGTCCTGCTGGAAGTCTTGTTTTAATCCACAACTCTGTTCTTCATCGATCCAACAAAAACACCTCTTCCAAATCCCGCTACGCATATACTTTTCACGTCATTGATGGAGCTTGTACCTATGACCGGCTCAATTGGTTACAAGTGCCTCCTACAGGGGGTGATAATTTTACGAGATTATAGGAGCCGTCACGAGCCTGGTCACACGACAGGGGGGGGGGGTGCTGCCTCCGGCGGCTGGGCGCTGCCCAGACCCGTGGCTCGCTTCGCTCGGGCTGGGATCGTGGAGGTGACGAAGTCGAGCGAAGCGAGCAACGGGTCTGGGCAGCGCCCAGCCGCCGGAGGCATGGACAGGCTACATGCGATGTTCTGGGGTCGTGAAGAGACATGAGTATGGTTTGTGTGGCACCGTCAAGGACGTCAAGGTCAGCTCAACAGACAGCGACTAAAGGTCAAGAACTTCAAGGTAAAGCCAATCTGAACTCTAATGGGATCATCATATTCTAATAACCTTCAATAATTTAAATATTTATCAATAAAAATAAACGGATTAAAAAATTAAAGTAAAAAATAAATAAAAATGTTGAAAAGTCATTGGATAATAAAATACAGCAGCTGTATCTATGTTATATAACCCTGATTTACTAAATCCACAGCACACGGGGTTGCATTTATATATTAAGGATCTATTGAGGACAAGAAGGTCAGAAAGTAAACGAATAAATCGGTTTGCTCGTTCAACTCAATTAGTGGAATAATGTAATCACTTCCGATGCACATATATAATAGACGGACTTAGTTTCATCAACTGGCTTACTTTTATCAGCATAGGTGAATTCTTGAAACCGTTCCTCTGTTAACTAGGATGTAACCACTTCCAATCAATCTCGGAGGTTGGCCACAACGTAGGTGATAATGTGTCTATGAATAACCGGCTTTGCCTCAATAGAACCAGAGTTGCACACCTCGTGTCAAAGTCGAAATGCAATAATCACCAAATATCCTTATTCAAATCTGTTAGGATTATAGGAGACTTCACAGACCTGCGTATAACGGCCCTGGTCAATAAACAATGAATAGGATCCCCCTGTATCGGCAGGACTAGACTCTATATTTCATACCTATCTGGAGTGCAAAGTCGTCACCATTGTACTTAAAAGACTACTAACAATAAAAGGCACAATAGCAGTACAATGGGAAATCTGGATCACCTGGTTTTAAAGCGAGGAAAACATCATACAAATTGCAAAACAAATCAAGACCATTGGAATCCTCAACCACACATACCGATATAATACGGAGTACACGACATGCGAGGACGAAGAACCATCAGGCAGTCATTAAATTTTATTTTTATCATCAACAAGTTGCTGGATTCAAATCAACCAGCACGAATACAAATACTTCCGCTAATAAGAAGTATTTGTATCATCGCGATGTTCCATCAGTGGAGTAGTCCTGTCTGCAACGCAGGCCGATAGGACAAATTAAGGAGCCAGCAGTTCCACCAGCTTGTTATGCGCTAATATGTAGTAATTGATCACCAACACACAAAAAATATCATAGAATTAGATACTGTTATTTAATTAGAACAGTTATTGACAGTTGACTCATTATATATATCCGGGCATAGTCACGTGACACTTATCTTATCTTATCCTATCTTATCTTATCTTGCATCGCACCCAGAACCCAATCTCTTTCTCCCCCTCCCGTTTCACCTCCCCCATCACCTACAACACTTCTCAACTCTCCCCCCATGGTCCTACTCGCTCGCTGCGCCGGGTTCTGCCTCTGGCGGCTGGGCGCTGCCCAGACCCGTTGCTCCACTTCGTGGAGGGCTCGGAGCAGACACGCTCACAGCACACCCTCGCATCTCACTCAGCCCACCCTCCCCACCACCCTTCCCATGCCACGAGCTCCAAGCCCTCCACGAAGTGGAGCAACGGGTCTGGGCAGCGCCCAGCCGCCGGAGGCCGACCCCCTCTCCCCTCGCGCCCCGCCCGCCGCGACACCGACGGCGCGGCGAACCCTTGCCTTTAAGAGACCTGTGGAAAATTCATGGAACGCACGTAAAGAGAGAGACAGAGCTGGATCGCGACTTTTGATCTGGTCATTTTCACAGGAGATACAGTTCAGGTAGCAAGCAAAGAAACGGAAATGTCAGCAGTTCAATTGGTGAATCCCAAGGCGGAGTCGATTCGACGTGCTCAGGCGTTGGCAGTGAATATCTCAGCAGCGCAGGGACTTCAGAATGTGCTTGCTTCGAACCTGGGGCCAAAGGGTACAATTAAGATGCTGGTGGACGGAGCAGGGAATATCAAGCTTACGAAGGATGGGAAAGTGCTGTTATCGGAGATGCAGATCCAGAATCCCACGGCCGTGATGATTGCACGAGCCGCGACCGCTCAGGACGAGATCACAGGCGATGGAACTACTTCAGTATGTTTATATGTTGGAGCCTTGTTACGTGAAGCGGATCGATTTATTGCAGAAGGTATTCACCCGCGAGTATTGACAGATGGGTTTGAGATTGCTCGTAAAGCGACTCTGGAGTTTCTGGACCAATTCAAAACCAACATTGACACGGTGGATCGCGAGCTGTTGTTGGCAGTGGCTCGAAGCAGTCTGACAACCAAGGTCAAACAATCGTTAGCAGACGTGTTAACACCCGTAGTGACAGATGCTGTGTTGACGATTCATGATCCTCAGAACAAGCAGCAGAAACTGGATCTTCATATGATTGAAATCGCCAAGATGCAGCACCAGAGCTCGGCCGAGACCAGTCTGATTAAAGGACTGGTGCTGGACCACGGGGCTCGGCATCCTGATATGCCCAAAAGAGTGGAGAATGCGTTTGTGTTGACTTTGAATGTATCTTTGGAATATGAGAAGAGCGAGGTCAACTCTGGATTTTTCTATAGTTCGGCAGAACAGCGAGATAAGCTTGTGGAAAGTGAGAGACGGTTTGTAGACGAGAAGCTGCGTAAGATTGTGGACCTGAAAAAACAAGTGTGTGGCGAAGATGAGTCCAAGGGCTTTGTCATTGTAAATCAAAAGGGCATTGATCCCATGTCGTTGGATGTGCTTGCTAAGCATAACATTTTTGCGCTTCGTAGAGCCAAGAGAAGGAATATGGAGAGATTACAGCTCATTTGTGGAGGCACTGCTCAAAACTCGGTGGATGATCTGACTCCGGATATACTTGGCTGGGCTGGCCTTGTATATGAACATACACTTGGTGAAGAGAAATATACTTTCATTGAAGAGGTCAAGAACCCCAAATCGGTCACCATTCTCATCAAGGGCCCCAACTCTCATACCATTGCTCAAATTCAAGATGCGGTTCGTGACGGGCTCCGAGCTGTGGCCAATACTCTAACCGACATGTCGGTGGTGCCAGGCGCTGGCGCGTTCCAGATCGCCGCTTCACAGCACCTACTGGCACAACATGTCAAGGGCAAAGCCCGTAGCGGAGTCCAGGCGTTTGCTGAGGCCCTGCTGGTCATCCCCAAGACCCTGGCCACCAACGCCGGCTTCGACACCCTCGACACTCTGAGCGCCGTCCAAGACGAGGCCGCCGAAGGCCATGTTGTGGGCATTGATCTGTCCACCGGCGAGCCCATGGACCCCACCATTGAAGGTGTCTACGACTCGTTCCGCGTTCTCCGTAACAGCATTGCATCCGCCACCGGCATCGCATCCAACCTGCTCCTATGCGACGAACTTCTCAAGGCCGGCAGATCTTCTCTAAAACAATAATAAAAATAATAGATGGGCTCTTTCAACCCACACCCACACCAGAGAGCGGTGGGGCGCCTCCGGCGGCTGGGCGCTGCCCAGACCCGTGGCTCGAGCTTCGCTCGAGGGCTGGGATCGTGGTTTTTCCCCGTGGCCGAGGGCCTGACAGGACTCCGTATCTCACGATCCCAGCCCTCGAGCGAAGCTCGAGCCACGGGTCTGGGCAGCGCCCAGCCGCCGGGGGCGCACGGGTGTGGACGGATTCGGCTCGGCCGCTCCGCAGCTTATCAGCGTATCTACCGTGTTGGAGAAATGGAGGAATGATAAGATTCTGAGAGGCCATTCGGTGAGATCTGGCAGAGCGTTGTGAGAGCATGAGCTATCGCCAGATAACGGCCGGTAATGCCGTTATCCGCCGGCAGATCGCTAGCGTTATCATTTGCCTGGCGCTTTTGTTGCCATTAAAGTTCACTGCTGCATGCCTGGGTCAGCTCTCGTATCAGCTATCTCTTATTTACTAAACAGTAATAGTCATTCCTCGGAGAAGGTTCTTCCGATGGATCTCTCGTCAATTGGAAGCCAGTTATTCCGCGTTTGTCTTCACTCCCCTCACTCCCCTCGCTGCTCCTAGTTCACTCCTCACTACCCTCACTGCCCTAGTTCACTTCTCACTACACCTGATCTCTACTCCTCATCTACTCATCTACTCATCTACTTCTCCCCTCATACCCCCATATCTCCCTCTCTATCAGTTGCGAGGAATTCTTAAAAGGGAACTTGGACCCGATGGGTTTGCAGATTTCGGTTGAGCAGGCCTAACCCTGGGTGGTTTGAGTCACCTTTCTAGGCTTGAAATTCGACGATCCTGATTAGGCAATAGGCAGTTTGACTCAGGTCTGTTGTTAGATTTTGGGTATGAGAATCCATTATATGTGTGCAGTGCGTACGAAAACTGCACAGGTCCAGTACCGCCGCTACCACCGCTAATGCCCATTGAATCTTGTATATATCTATGCCAAGTTAAGGTCAAGTTCTTTTCGCGTTGACTTGACTTTGAACAACGACATTGAACATCTTATTTCATGGCTATAGATCGGGATCTGCATCTATCCGTGGAGTAACAGGGACCTTGATTATTTGTCCTGTATACCCCGCTCGTTATTTTAATACTTTTGCTCGAGTATAATTGGACATTCTCGTTATACTCGTTATACTTTGATGTTTAATTTAGTGTTAAAGGCAATTTCTGTTTAATTCAGTCATGACTGGTATGGAAGATTCTAATCAACAACCTTCAAAACAACGAAGATCAAGAACCGGTTGCTTGACTTGTCGGAAAAGAAAGAAACGATGTGATGAGATCCGTCCTACTTGTGGAGCTTGTAATAGACTTGGTCTAGGATGTGAATATCCTATTCCTGGATTGGAGAGGAAAAATAAGCCCAGAAAATCGTCCATGTCTATGTCCATCCCATTGATAGCAGAAAGCTTGACAAGACATGAAAAAGATATTAAAGCAACAGAATCAGATGCTACTACAACTACCAGTCCTGAATTGGATGCTTCAAGTACCAGAAATAATAGTACAAGCACCAGCAGCGACAACGGACATCATTCAACTTTTGATAATGAGAATGATGATGATGATGAGAACAATAACAACCTCTTTAATCAAATTCGTTCTTTTGGAGGATTTACTCCTGTCAACAAAGCAGATGAACCATCTCCTACTATGACTTTGCTTTTGGATACAACCAAAATATCTGTTGATCAGAATCGTAACAGCTCAGTCCGAATCAGAAATATTCATGACTATGTCCAAGAAACTGAAGAGCCCAACTATGAGCTATTTGATAATGATCTGAACTTATCGTTGGTTGAGCACGATGAACTGATCCATGACCATCCAACATCTGAAAGCAGCAGTAGTGATAGCATCTGTGAACAATTGTCTTATTCTGGAGAGCAGGAATTGCTGAGAATTCTCGACCAGGAAAAGAAATGCGCCATCAACAAACTTAATGAAAATGATAATAATAATAATAATAACGAATGTAATGATAAAGAAGATTTAGACTTCAAAATGAATCTTCACCACGACCAAGACGACGACAATAACCACCATCACACCGCAGTTAATGACCCACCAGTAGTAGTCGATTCTGTGTCTGATAAAATCGACGACGTCGTTATGACGAGAATAATGACTACGGCTCGAATCAAAGAGCTTAATAATGACGACAACAATAACAATGGTGATGATGATGCGGGCCAAGTTACTGATGTTATGGATCTCACGGTGGCTTGTCGTTCCAACAATGACTTCCTTCATCTGGATATGCTAGGAGGAGCCACCCCACCGGCGTCAGTATTAACCCCTCCTCCTTCTACTTTTTTATCTATACGCTTGGATGAAGATGCTCAACAGTTATTAGACTATTTTTGCACCCGACAAGCCGATTTGATTGCTGTTGCACCAAACAACTCATTTCTAGATGAATTCGTACCCATGGCTATGGGATCCGATGCTGTGTTGTATGGGATTATCGCATGGGCAGGCTTTCATCGAGATCGCGGTCATAACCAAGATCTTGGTTATAAATATCTCAATAAAGCCATGCAGTCTGTGGTGGCGGATTTCACCCGAGGTGATATTACTACTCTAGCTGGTCTGTTAGTAATCACTTCGGGAGAAATCTGTAATGGAGATGTCGTACATTGGAGTAAACATCTTAGTTTAGCAGCTAAGATCATTAATATGAATGGTGGGCTTAAAAACTTTCTTTCCAATAAATCTCTTCAATGGTTGGCCAAAAACTTTGCATACCATGATATTTTAGCTGCGTCCACTTCTACTCAGCGCAATACACATTTCACATCTTCAGAATATAGTGAATTTTTGGAAAATAGTGGTGGTTTGGATACCTTGTTGGGTTGTGCAGCTCCTCTGTTTCGTATTTTGGCAGAAATCTCCGACCTGGCTATTGAAACTCATAAGCTATATAGTCAAGTTTATGATTCGGATGTTGGTTTGGACACTTTGGATTATCTTCATAATATTCAAAGAAAAGTCGATGTAATTGATCGAAAGATCTCCATTTGTGAACCAAACAAATTGGCCATGTTATCATTGGCACCAGAAGAAGTTGAACTTCAGAAAAAGTTTTTCAAGGTGTTTCAATTGACTGCTAAAATGCACCTTAACCAGTCAGTACTACGTCTCAATGCTTCTTCATTACAAATGAGATGTTTATCTCGACAGCTATTTACAGCCTTGGATTGTGTACTGGGCACTGCCGTAGAAGGAGGTTTGGTGTTTCCATTATTTATTGCCGGAGTAGGTTCTTGTATTCCGGATGAAAGAGGCGAGATGATTGAGAGATTCCACAATTATTATGAAAGGAACCTAGCTCGTAATATCCGCCGAGCAAGACAACTTTTAGAAGAGGTATGGAAACGCGACTCAGAGGGAACAAGACATGTGCATTGGTTTGGAATCATTGAAAGTCGAGGTTGGGATCTGTGTTTTTCTTGATTGTATATGAAATAAATTAACTATATATATTTTGATGACCTCAGCGGCTATCTATAATTCTACCAATGGGCATAAGAGACATTGTAGTTCAGTTTGTTACGAATATCAGCCTACACTGGCGGCTGTATGACAGCAGTCTCTTTGTCGTCGGTCGTATCGTATTTGCCCACGTTAACAGCATTCTGTAACCAATGTATTATTTGTTAGTATTTCTAATAAATCATCATGCTAAATTAATTAATATTAGAAGAAAGTCTTACTTGTTGTAGTCCTTATTGATGATGCTCTCGAAACTGGCAGTTGTAACAGCAGGCTCCCTGTCAGGTAGTATCTGCACGCACAACGTCATACTTCTCTAACTAATATATTACACAAGAAGTCATCGTTGATGGTGACGCCGAAACTCGATATTACCCATAGTAATTCCACTCAGCTTTCTGAAAGGCCCTCGTCTTATTACCCCTGAATCTATAACCAGATCATTTTGCTCTCTTTATAACTGGAACGTTTTGACTCGTGAAGTACGTGTATTTGGCCAGCTTGACTTCACGGTATCAGACATAAGAACGAGAGAGACAAACAAACAATGTCTGTGCTGGGTTATACTCCAGATCAGAGCCTGAGAGACAAACAGGTTGGTAAGTAGAGTGCTGGGTAAAACGGAGCCACAAAATGAACTGTGAACTAACCCCTTCCAGCGGTCATTGAGCGAATGCTCAACTTGAATCAACCAAAACAACCAGACTATATCAATCCCAGTGCGGTAGACAGTAGAACTTCGACTCCAGTAAATGGAAGTGGAACTGCGGCAGCTTCAACAGCCCCCATTTGGAAGGTACTGGTGTTTGATTCAGTGGGTAGAGATATCATTTCCAGTGTATTGAGAGTCAATGATTTGTTCAAAAATGGAGTCACGGTTCATATGCTGTTAAATACTGATCGATATGCTATTCCAGACGTGCCTGCTATTTACTTTGTGGCTCCAACAGAAGAAAATATCGCCATTATTAGTAAAGATCTTAATGATGGGTTATATGAATCCACTCATTTGAACTTCACCAGTCCTATATCAAGAGATCTTCTCGAAGACTTGGCAGCTAAGACTGTGACTAGTTCGTATAGAATTGCTCAGGTTTATGATCAATATTTGAATTTCATCGTAACTGAGCCCAATGTGTATAGTTTGGGAATGGAGAATGTTTATATGAAGCTATCGAGTCCCAAGGTGAGCGAGCAGGAAATTCAAGACATTGTTAACAAGATTGTTAATGGTCTATTTAGTGTTGTGCTTAGTTCGGGATCCATTCCTATTATTCGATGTCCCAGAGGCAATGCCGCGGAAATGGTGGCCCAGAAATTGGATGAAAAATTAAGAAATCATTATATTAATACTAGAAATCAAGGAGGAGGCTTATATGGTACTGGCGTAGGAAATGTTTCAACAATTGTTGGATCGGATCCTAATAGACCTTTACTAGTGATTCTTGATCGGAATGTGGACTTGGTATCGATGTTTTCTCATTCTTGGACTTACCAGTCGTTAGTTCAAGATGTTTGTGACCTGAATAAAAACCGAATCACCGTTGAGTCCACTAATGAAAACGGAGTGGTTTCTCGGAAATCATATGATTTAGAACCCAGCGACTTTTTCTGGGCCAAAAACTCGGGATTACCATTTCCTGAAGTGGCCGATAACTTGGATGCTGCATTAAACAAATATAAATCCGATGCAAAGGAATTGACTGGTCAAACGGGTGTCACGGATTTGGACGATATCAATCCTGTCAATGCTGGAGCTCATCTTAAAGCTGCCATTACTGCATTACCTGAACTGACTGCTAGAAAGCAGACCATTGATATGCATATGAACATTGCCACCACACTGTTGAAAGCAATAGGAGAGCGAGGGCTTGCTCAGCTGTTTGAAGCAGAAGAAAATGCCGGCAAACAGACCAAGGCCGACATTCTGAATCACATCAATGATCAATCGTTTAAAAATGCTGATGATAAACTACGAATGTACCTTGTATATTTCATTCTCACTCCCAATATCTCGCCTGCCGACCAAACCGAGTATGAAGCAGCTCTGACTGCTCAAGGCTGTGATTTGTCGGCTCTAAACTATATCAAGCGAGTAAAGGAGATTACTAAAATGAGTAGTGCAATGACGGCTGCTTATAATACTACCAATGCGCCTTCACAGCCATCGTCCACTCAATCCGATTTATTTAAAGGATTTGCCGGCATTACCAACAAACTAACCGACCGACTTAAAGACGGCAAGCTGTCTGAAGGTTTCGGCAACCTGATCTCGGGAGTCAAGAACTTGCTTCCGGCAAGTAAAGATATGGCCATCACCAAGATAGTGAGCTCCTTGTTAGACCCGTCCCCCTCGGCGCCCATGTCCTCAGCCAGTGAAGATTACCTCTATTTCGACCCTCAAGTCACTCGAGGCGCTCTCACAAGGCCACCCAAACGAAACAGCTACGAAGAGGCCATTGTCTTCACCATTGGTGGAGGTACCTATTTCGAGTACAACAACATCCAAGACTGGGTCGCCCGTATAGGAGGCACTAAAAAGATCGTCTATGGCAGTACCGACGTGTGCTCACCAAACAGGTTTTTGGACGAGTGTCGCGAACTAGGGAAATCGTAATCTATAGCTCTTAAACACATGTCCCTGCCCTCACTGGCAGACGCTGATGGCGGCGATGCCTCCGGCGGCTGGGCGCTGCCCAGACCCGTTGCTCGCTTCGCTCGTTTCCTAGAACCGCGTCTCTCTCGCTTTCGAGCGAAGCGAGCAACGGGTCTGGGCAGCGCCCAGCCGCCGGAGGCATCGCCCCGATCACCGTCTTGATAAGGCCAATCCAATGATTGGAACAAGTTCATGTTGGGATTGTCAGGCAATATCAGACAGCCTCGGACACGGTTCAGACAACATCCAACTCGGTTCTTAGACCAGCTCGAGGAGTATCTTCGGCTGATAGCGGCAAGGGTATCAATGAAGGTTGAGTGCTGCTGCCTGTGAAGCTGCCCGACGGATATTACTGATTCAGTCAGGTTCGTCAGGAAATGGGATCCGCATGTTGGTTATGAGACGGAGTCCGCATGTTTGAGCCAACGAGGGAGCTGGTTCTTATCAGATCAATGCTGTCAATATCTACGAGTTTGGTGTGGTTCCTTTTTATTTTATTTTTATTTTTTTTTACCGCACTCACAATATATATCATCAGATGCAGTTTAGCAGCTCTCGCATATTCATCCTCTGTGTATCTCTCTCTCTCGCATTATCTAAGCTTGAAAATAACCATATTCGATAACGGATATTGACTGCCGTCGGACACCGAAGATCTGCTATCCTTTGATTATCCGGAGTAATACCTCCGGCGTCCCTAGAGAGTGTCAGGAGCTGCTGCCTGATTCCTCGGAACGCACCACCGATCGGCGCGAGGATCGTACCTGAACAATCAGGCTGATCTGCGTTTACTTCTTCAACTCATAATAAGCGCTGGATTAGAGTCATTTCGATCCAGATGTGGATTCCTTGATTTCTATATTTATGTCTGTTTATGCCATTTGTGTAAATATTCATAGGTAATAGTACTGCACTCGACTTTATTCACTGACAAACAAAATGTTTTCTACAGAATATCCGTCTCGAAGATCGGTGGTCCAATCTGTACGGGGCATGACCTCGTCCAGTCAACCACTCGCAAGTGCTGCTGGTCAAAAGATTCTTGATAAAGGTGGTAATGCTGCAATGGCAGCAGTAGCTATGGCAGCTGCTATTGGCGTTCTGGAACCACATATGACTGGTCTTGGAGGAGATGTTTTCAGTTTATACTATGATGCCAAAACCAGTCAAGTTTATGGGATTAACGGCTCGGGCCACTCTCCAAAGGCAACATCCATTGAATTACTTCGAAAAGAAGGTGCTTCTGGGCCACGTATTCCCCCCACCAGTGTTCATTCCGTGACAGTTCCTGGAGCAGTGGCTGGATGGATCGACGTTGTAGACAAGTGGGGAAATGGAAAGCTTACAATGGCAGAGATTCTAGAGCCTGCCATCTCCCTAGCAGAGAATGGAGCTCCTATTTCACGTATTAGTGCTCTCAGTTGGGTCAATGGCGTTAACAGATTACTAGAAAGCTCTCCCAATGGTAAAGAACTTCTTGTTGATGGTACTCGAGCTCCTCAGGAATCAGAGGTGTTTGTTAATAAGAACATGGCCAAAGTCCTCAAGAGAATTGCCGAACATGGCCGCGATGGCTTTTATAAAGGAGACACTGCCAAGGCTATTGTTGAAGTTCTCAAGTCCAAAGGAGGTGTACTGACCCAGGAGGATCTGGATTGTCATGAATCCAAGTTCGTTGAGCCCATCAGCGTCGATGTAGATGAAGATATCAAGTTACATGAACTTCCTCCAAACGGTCAGGGAGTCGTTGCATTAATTGCACTTGGAATCATCAAGCAATTAGAGAAAAAGGGAGTTGTTGATACTAAGAAGTTAAAACACAACTCGGTGGAATACCTTCATCTCATCATTGAAACTCTGAAATTCGCATTTCGAGATGCTGAGGAATTTGTTACTGATATTGATAAATTGGATTATGATCCCAACGATTTGCTCTCTGAAGAGTTCCTTTCTGAGCGCGCCAAACTGTTTGATCCCACAAAGGTCAACAATAATTATGACCATGGAGTTCTCAATCCAACAAGAAAGTCTGATACCGCGTATTTTACTGCCGCCGATGAAGAAGGCAATGCCTGTTCTTTCATTGCCTCACTTTATATGGGATTCGGTAGTGCCATTGTCCCCAAGGACTGTGGATTCTCGCTTCAAAACCGAGGCTGCAATTTCAACTTGACTCCCGGCACTCGTAATACCTTTGGCCCTTATAAGAGACCTTATCATACCATTATTCCTGCTATGATCACCAATGTCAAGGATAACAGTTTATACGCTGCATATGGAGTCATGGGTGGATTCAATCAACCCCAAGGACATCTACAAGTCGCCTACAATCTCAAACTTTTTGGCATGAACCCTCAGGAAGCCCTTGATGCTCCACGTATGTGTCTCTACCCTGATACCACTACTGCCGATTCCGGTCTGGGTAGTGACAGTCCCGTATCGACTGCCTCAACCATTGTGGGAATTGAAGAGGGCATTTCCGCCGAAACCGTTGCCGGTCTCCAGAAGCTCGGCCACAGAGTCAATGTTGTCACTGGCTCCGCACGCAGTCTTTTCGGAAGAGGTCAGGTCATCAAGTCCAACCTGGCCCTCAATGGCAGAGTCTCCTACAGTGCTGGCTCTGACCTTCGAGGTGATGGTTGTGCCATTCCCCAGCTATAGTGCCTACGTAACAACGTGAGCCCAGATTCGTCCTACACTACTACACCCCCGGTGTCGCCTCCGGCGGCTGGGCGCTGCCCAGACCCGTGGCTCGAGCTTCGCTCGAGGGCCGTGAACCGTGGGCACAGCAGCAAGCCCTCGAGCGAAGCTCGAGCCACGGGTCTGGGCAGCGCCCAGCCGCCGGAGGCGTCAATGGCACCCGTATAGCAGTCTATTAAAATAATACACAGTAGATGTTAACCTAGGAACTTCTGGTTTTGCTGTAGAATGGTCGTGCTGCGCTTGGCATCGATAAACAGATCCTCGACCTCGGCAATGTCGGAAACATCGATTTCAGTACGGCCGTTGGATTTGGCAATGATGAAGGCCGGCGCAAGTAGTTGAAGAGCATATCGGAGAGATGTGTTGACTCCATGGGTGGCAAGCTTGTCTAGAGCAGCACTGGAAGTGGAGGATACCTCGATGACGGATCGTTTTTCGATAATAGTGCGAATCTCTTCAAAGTTGTATGGCAGCGTACGCACAATCAAAAGTCTATCAACAAGATCCGATGGAATACCATGAGGAGCTTGAATATCTTCTGTTCCTCGTACAGTGGTCATTCCTCTGTTAGACGCCAACACTACAATCGGGGAAATGGTCGTCTCAAGAGCCCTGTTCAAATACGTGAAACATTCAATATCAAGCATGTGCACCTCATCAATAAACAAAACACCTGGAATCAGCTCGGCAATGCCCTGGTCAATGTATTTCTGTACTACTTTGTTGATTTCCTGTCTCAGCTTGTCGGTGATTTCAGTTTTTTTTGGCTTCATCAACTGGCCCATCATAGACATGATATCTTGACCTCCTTGTGGACGAGCATTGGCAATATCCAAATCATGTAACGTAACATCCTGAACAATCTCCTTTTTCTTGTGAACATCTCCCTTTGGTAAAGGCACATATTCCTCAGCCTCGAGATCAAACTCGGTAGCATAAGCATCTGATCGACCCACTCGCTTGACGGCGCCAGTATTGGCTTCAATATAAATAACATCTCCTACTGCCACTTTTTCCTTTTGAATACTTTCATATATGCTGGGATCCAATCTTAACTGCTTGGTTCCTTTATAACTCTTTAGTCCAACCACCACATGACTGATGGTCTTGCCATATCCTCCTAGAGGGTTCTGAGCTTCTTCAGGAGTCAATTCAGTCACTTCTCCTTCATAAACTTCCTTTGTTTCCTTGATTCTAAGACCAATAGCACGACGGAAATTCTCCATTAAAGCCTCTGTTTTTTTAACTTCCGCAGAAAAAATCTCACTACCAACAATCGGACAAAAGGGAACTTTGGGTCCCAATTCTTGTGAAATCGCTAAAGCCAGCGCGGTTTTACCAGTACCAGGCGCACCTGCCAACAAAATCGCTTTGCCAGACAACTTCTTAGCTTTAATAAGATCCACTACCACACCACACGCTTCTCGAGCTTGTTCTTGACCTACAAATCCTCCTTCGATTCGCCGAGCATATCCCTGCTCGTCTAAGCCCAGACCCTTGATATGTGTATGGGCTGCGGTTCGATTTTCTCTAGTGACGCCCTTGATTTCATTTATTTGCACCATTGATACGAATGTTGGAATATACGACCAAGACGATTACTATTACCACCAGCTAAATCCAACTTATCTATTTAGCTAAATATTTCAAATAACGTCTCGTGCGGCTGACTACCGTGCGGCGCAGGCTTTCAAGACAGTTTGTTTTGATATGCACTAAATGGTCTGAATATATACCACAACCTGCATAAACAACATTTCATCAACCAAGCAGTCTACTCTTTGTATAGTGAATGATAGAGCGAAATCAACCAGTTGTTGTGGCGAGCCGGTTGGATAGAATGACGAGCTCGTTTGGAGATATTCGCCAGCAGCTCGAGAATGAGCCAAGTGGGAGCAATGATGGTCAGTTTGAGTTCCAAGAATCTGCCTCTACTACTAATACCACTCCGTTCACACATTGGATCAAACAGGAATCGCAAGAACGAAACGATAGCGAGAAATTACCAAGAAGTAGTAGTAGTAGTAGTGGTGGCAGTAGCCAACGAAGTAGTAGTGGTGAAGAAGAAGATGAAGAAAAGACTTTGCCAATCAAAAGTTCCAAACGCAAACCAAAACCCAAATTGCCAAAGCGGTTGCGTAATACAGACGAGTTACTGGATATTAGTACTTTTAAGTCGCCAGATTATGATAGGGAAGTTTATAAATCATGGATTCATCAAGAAGTTCGTCAGGATTTGACTCTACTACATCATGTTTTACAGGAATCCCGCCGGTTAATTGTCGTCACAGGCGCAGGCATCTCAGTGGCAGCAGGCATTCCCGACTTTCGGTCACAGCATGGACTATTTGCGTCTTTAAAACAAGAATTGAATTTGAAAAGTAGTGGTAAAGCCATGTTCGACGCTTCAGTGTATCAAGATAGTACATCACTTGCCAACTTCCATACCACAGTGCGAGATCTACATAAACTGTGTACTTCATGCTCACCAACTCCATTTCATCAGTATTTGAATGAGATTGCCAGTCAGAACCGACTTGGCCGTTTGTATACTCAGAATATTGATTGTTTGGATGCCTCTTTGACACATTTGACTTCACAAGTGCCATTAAAACAACCATGGCCAAAAACCATCCAACTCCATGGTACTATAGGTTCTATGGTATGCGCCAGATGCAACTGGACAGGTGCTTTAAATCCAGATATATTCACAGATGATGGTGCTCCCGAGTGCCCTGAATGTATAGAACTGGATTCAGTTCGAGCGGTAGCAGGTAAGCGGTCTCAAGGAATTGGTAGATTACGACCTCGAATAGTTCTTTACAATGAAGTAAATCCTGATGCAGAAGCTATTGGAGCTGTTACTGAAGAAGATCTTAGCTGTAAACCTGATGGATTAGTGGTGGTAGGAACTTCGTTAAAGATCCCCGGTGTACGACGGATAGTCAAAGAAATGGCCCAAGCCGTTCATCATGCCAAGGGAGCAGTTGTATGGCTTAATGTCGATGAACATCCACAACTTAATAATCAGTTTGAAGGTTGCTTTGACCTGTTTGTCAAGGGAGACTGTCAAGTGATTCCTCGGCTGATGAAGGACTATGAACAAGAAAAGGAGGAAATTGAGCGCCAGAAACAGCAAGACAGGCTTGACAGGAAAGCCAGGAGCGAAGATCGCGCCATGAAACGAGAATTAAAAGCACAAGAAAAACTACACAAGCAATCTACCTTGAATTTCAAATCGGTCAAACGAGCATCGGAAAGTGGTGCTGAGTCGATTGGAAAAAAGAAGAAGAACCTCACTACTAATACTAATACTCCATCCATTTCACTTTCATCTCCACCAGTATCTAAAATCGGGCCATGAACTACGCAAACAATCTACAGCACTCAAAGTGGCGATGACCAGTACTAATACTTCATCCATTTCACTGCCATCTCCACGAACTACACAAACAATCTGCAGCACTCAAAGTGGTGATGACCAATACTAATACTCCATCTATTTCACTGCCATCTCCACCAGTATCGAAGATCGAGCCATGAACTACGCAAACAGTCTACAGCACTCGAAGTGGCGATGAATAGGCACGTCATTATCGATACTAGTACTCTATCCGCTGCCATGTCCACCAGTAGCATTAATTTTTTTTTACGATATTAGTCATGATATTCTAGATAAATAGATTTTACAAACCGAGCAGCTCGTGCTACTACTACTACTCCTCTTCAGCGAGCTCGAATTCATCTTTGGGCTCTTTGGGTTCCTGGGCCTCGGCCCATTGCGTAACATCATCGATATAACTCAATATAGTAGCAACGCTATCAGGATTCTTGGCTTCCAAGGGAAGAAATTGGACCATGCCAAAGTCGTCGGTTAGCATGGCTATGCTTTTGTTAAGTTCATGGAACTTGGGATTGGTCTTTTCATTGGCTTCATGAGCCATTAGTAATGGATCAGGATTCAGATATCGTTTGAGATCCCGTTTAGGTACTTCTTCGGCTATAGTATCCATTTTACTGAGTATATTGATATGAGGAGTCTCTAGCAGAATCATTGCTGACATAGCAGACAATACACCCGAAAAAAACTTGGGTCTATCAATGACAAAAGGTGCTTCCAGTAAATATGTGGCACATAATGAGAAGTTCAAACTATTTCTCAAATGTTTAACTAATGCTGGTAATACTGGGATATGAGTGTATAATTCGATTTGTCCTGGACAGTCAAATATAAGATATTCTTCTTCGTAATCTCCAATCTCTTCATCTAGCCAATCGAGATTATTTAGCAAAAATTCAAAACAATATACAAGTCCACCATTCGGTCCATATTCCATTTCTTCCATTACATCTTGTAAGGAAATAAGGTCTCTGATATCGACTGAAAATTCATATTCCGAAGGTTCTGCTGCCGGATCAAGATTGACTATATGAGCACGACGGCCAATAGATTGCATATACGAGATTAACGAAGAGCAAAAGGTGGATTTGCCCACACCAGCCGGTCCTAATACGAGAACTCCTACTCTAGACATGGTTGATTTGATAGATTCTATTGATAATCTGTATTGGTAAATAAATATATTTCAGGTGCCGCATGAGGCTGACGGACCCTTGGATCTGAGCTGTCTAGGAAGAGCCAACCTTCAGAGAAGCGATCCATAACGAGCTTGTCTACCGGAATGTCTAGAGCGACTTTCTGAGTGTGATCCGTGGTAGTCTTGAATGTTGAGTGTTGCTCCATGGCCCGCTTTGTATGTGTTGATAGCTGTTGATAGCTGCACGCTCCTCGCCCTCCGCGAAGCGGAGCCACGGGTCTGGGCAGCGCCCAGTGGTGGGTTCTTGGTCGAAGGCTAAGTTCAGGTGGTTATGATACTGTCTGATTGATCATAGTCGTATAGAATTTTGTGTTTGGGTTGTTGTAGTGCATATTCATGACGAACTGAGTGTAATTCTGTAATAGATCTTCGTTGAGCAAGAGTTTCAAGCGGGCAGAGCAGGACGTGATCGCTCTCAAGGTACAGCAATGAGATGGAATATCGTGTGATTTACTACGTGGCATTGTGATAGTATGTTGTGAAACATCCCTGCGGGAAGTGCTTGATAAGTCTCACAGTTACGTTACCTTTTTATGTGGTTGACGTCAATATGACTAGAACTGATGGCACGAGTGTACGGTGATATAGCACGAAATGCTTAGAAATCTGTAATGGAATATCAGGGTCAAATAGATATCCATTTTGTGAACCTGTCGAACCTACGTCGAGTTCTTCAGTGAAATAAAGCGGCTATGATGCCACATTCTAAATACTAATGGCAGATTACCAGAATCACCGAGCATTTATTATTCATGCATATTTTGCTTATCTTATCTTATCTTTTAATTACATTGTACAGCTGATGTGCATTATCGATCGCACCTAACTTAAAGCCTTGAAGTAAGAGAGCTGGTATGAATTCCGGGGCTTGATCCCTTCTGAACAGAGGCTTTTTGGATTTCCGGACAGAGGATATCTACTTTGTACGGTAGAAGTTCAATTGTTGCACATGTGTACACAACATATATTACGTGTATAGTAAGTCTAATATTGACCAGGTCGGATCACTATCGTGTCATAGCTCAAATCGTGATGTATTACTATTTAATACATTAAGCTAACGACCAAAATAAGAGCCAAATATTAACAGACACCACACACGACAATATTAGTTCATACTATTGAAACATCACGGGCTGGTCAGTCTACATGAAATTTCACCTGATGATAGCCGCACTCGACAAGGTTCAAATCACTTCCTAGATCTACCTTCTAATACCATCAACATATAAACTATTAAAGCTCCATCCATCAATTGATCCGAGTAGATAAACTATTATGGACGAGCTTTTTGATCGGTTTCGGCAAACGCTCGATTATAATCAATCAACAAGAGAGCATGTAATCAAGGCGAGCCGAGATATCACTGCCAGCAGTAAAAAAATGTATGTTCAGGTAACTCTTGGTAGTTCACAATGGTACTAACAAACTGATGAAGCATTTTCGCTGTCCAGCGGATAAGCAATCCTTACTCGCCAGTGCCGAAATCTATTCAGTCTATCATTGATGGCCATTGGTCGGATATCCGTAAACGGTTCAACGATGTCAAGAAAGACTTGATTGGCGCTAATCAATGGCGATATCAACGTAACATGTCGGGGTGCATTCAGGAATGCATAGAGGCCATGACATTCCAGGCATATATATTGGGAGAAAAAAAGGAAATTATAAGCATTGATGAAGTGCGGACGAGGGTGCCAGACTTTGTACTTATTACAGACGAAGATTATTTATTAGGATTAATGGATCTGACGGGTGAACTCATGAGATATGCTATAGGCCATTTGGCGGACCCGGGGACGATAGCGACAACGACCGACTCTTCACCCCCTCTAAAAATACCGAAACTAGCCACTCAGCCCATTGTCGGACGAGCTCCATCTGCTATCACACAGGAAATAATCACTACTCTTGTGAACTTTGACATTGGGCTTCTTGGAATTGACATCGATACAGCAGAAAGGTCTTCTCCAGGTCTTAAAGAGCTTACAAAAAAAGTTCACACTTTTAAGAATAGTCTTTCCAAAGTCGAGCAGGCTATATGTTCTCTATCCATTCAAGGAAATGACAGGTCTATTATTGTTGATATTTAAGGGTGTATGCCCAACAAGAATTCACGGGTACTTGGAATACCCCATTTCGTGGGTTTAAAAAAAAGTTACTAGTTTAATAGAGTTACAATATTAACACAATAAGAGACAATAAATATCAATACTAGTGGATTATCAGTAATCACTAGGGAATATATCCTCTTCACCATCAATGACTATATCTTGTACATTTGGTCGAGAATGATCATTAAACTGATCTCCTGTAATACTACCACTTCCACCATTACTGTGATATCCGTTGGATGATGAATAGTGATAATAGTCTCGTTGATGGTATTTAGTGACAAACAGATCCGGGTTCCATTGGAATCCCTGAGACTCCTTAACACTGAGATTATATCGAGTGGATCCATCTTCGGCGATTCCAATTTCATAACTATTATGATCCTCATGCATCATCTTTTCACTTAAAAAAGACGACCGTCGCACTTTCCATGATTGTGACTGTGAAGGCGAATGCGCCGAGTTCGGAGATGATGATGATGCAAAAGGGAGACTGTTCATAGATATGGTGGTCCGATTCGAGGGTGAGTGTGATTCGGGAAGCGGTTTCGAATTAGAGAACCCCGAGTAATTCCCAGTATCTGAACCTAGAATGTTTGACGATAGTTTATACTTTTTAGGAGTAGTAGAGCACATCATGTTGCGATAAAGGAGCTGATCAATAACAAGAACCTTTTATATCATAGACAACTGCTCAAAATGTCGTTACTTGTCAAACAAAAGATTCAATACCACTTGCAACACTTGTAACACTTGTAACACTTGAATAACACTTCCAACACCACTTGAATAACACTTATAACACTTGCAACACTTGCAACACTTGCAACACTTGAATAACACTTGCAACACTTGCAACTTCCAATACCACTTGTATATATCAAAATCAATCACAGAACTCAACCTGCTGGTTTTAATTGATAACGCATGCCGGCTGAGCGATGAGATAAGGCAGCCAGCGGCAAGCGGCAAGCAGCCAGTCAACCAGCCGCCGATGCAAGTCACATGGCTACGTGGGTAAGGGCTCTTTATGGAAACCACACCACGCTGAGCTGAATCAACACTCAAACCCTTGAACAAAACGAGAAACAAAAGTAACGTCTATCCAGGTGACCTGCCTTCACTCTCACTCTCACCCTCACTCCTACTCACAAGGTAACTAGCTATACAAACGTGAAACGTGATAGCAGCTGGTGATGACTCTAACATACATACGAGATCCGGCCCTAGCCCTAAATGCAGGGATCTCCAGAGATAAGCCGATAAGACGAAAACGGCAACTGGATTGTACATCCGGGGTCCTTCTCGACGTGCCTGGCTCGGCCTCCGGCGGCTGGGCGCTGCCCAGACCCGTTGTTCGAGCTTCGCTCGACGTGAGCAGACGTGGTGCGAGTATGTTCACATGAGACCGACAGAGCAATGCCTCTCAACCCAGAAGCACACAGATCACGGCCGACCTACCCCGGGCGCTGCCTCCGGCGGCTGGGCTCTGCCCAGACCCGTAGCTCGCTGCGCTCGACACCAGCATGGCCCGGGACCGTGGAACACAGAGCGACGAGCGAAGCGAGCTACGGGTCTGGGCAGCGCCCAGCCGCCGGAGGCAGACCCCGGGTTCGTGGAGCACACAGCAACGAGCGGAGCGAGCCACGGGTCTGGGCAGCGCCCAGTGGACAGCAAAACAAGGTCTATGATTAAGGTACAGGTTCGTTAGTAGTGGTCCGAGGAGGTGATCATGAGGGCTGCGTTGGTGGCTCTTGGACGGCGGAGTTTGCCGAAGACGCGCTTGACGAGTTTTCTGGAAGTGATGGTGTTTCCAAGGCCGCCCGGAGGAATGAAAGCGGATTCCTGGTGAGTGGGAGACTCCGGCGAGGCACAGTCGGGCATCAGGGGCGGCGGAGGGGGTGGGGGCGGCAGCTCGTAGTCGTGCGAGTCGTTAGCGCTCGTGAGACTTTTCACGCTGTGGATGGTTCCCGAATCGATATGTTCACGCTGCCATCCGTAGATGGTTTCCTCGTCGGCGCGCATGGACGCCGGGGTGAGGGTGATTTTCAGAGTCATTTCGCGGGGGCCGGGATCCGAGGCCGACGAGGAGGGTTCCAGCATGCTCAGAGGCATTGGAGGAGCGGGAGACAAATTGCGATGTCGCGACGTCGATGAGACCAAAGGCGACGGAACCGTGCTCGCATATGTATAGTCATTATCATCAAGTCCATACTCGCTAAGCAGTATCCGATCTTGGTTGGACAGTTTGACAGGAAAGCCGAATTCCAGTATTTCGTCGAATTTATGGGATGAAGACATTAAAAGTTTGAGTTTATACTGGATCTGCTTGTCCTGGTAAAATTTGGCATGAACGGCCACTGATTTGAGAGCTTCTTTGTCTGTAAGGGATGATTTTGTGAGATTGGCCAAGAATTTGCTGGCGGTACTGGTACTGGTGACATTAGCATTAGATGTAGCATTAGGGGTAGCATTGACGTTAGGGGTAGCATTAGGGGTAGCATTAACGTTTGGGGTAGTAATAGCCATGACAGTGGCATAAGGGGTAGAAGTAGCAGGAGTAGTAGCAGGTTGCGTGCTGATAGGACTTAATGGATCAGTATGGGGGGTTCGCAGGCCATATGGATGTGACTGTGATTGGGATGGCGATGGCCATCGATTCTGTTTATGGCGCGGGATAGGAGTCGGTGGTGGCGGCGTCGGTGGAGGAATTGGAGGCGGAGTATGTGGTCTCCAGGAACTAATAGTGCTTGTTGGAGACGGCATCGAACCATAAGCTCCAACTGATGGAGGAGATGGAAGAGAACTGGACGTCGAGGTTCTATGCTGGTTATTGAATGGCGATGGAGGCAAAATGGCTAGTTTCATGCGGTTTCTATGAGATGAGGCCTTTTTGTCGCTCTTAATGGAAATGCTACCGGATGGTCCAACCACGATATTTGTAGAAATGACAGGCAAGGGAGATTCTAGCGGGCTGGTGGATATTCTATTTTCACCATCGGCAGCAGCATCAGCGTCATGCGGCATTAGACTGGCAGATAACATACTCGAGCGTGCCGTGGTATCTACTACAGGGGATGGCGATGGAGAAGCAGATGGAAACAACATGGCTCCTATAGGGGAAGAAGAAGAAGAAGGAAGTGGAGGTAATCTAGTTGACGGCGGTGAGCCTCGTGGACTGCGGAATGTGCTCACGGCCATGTTTCAATGAATGGGCGGGCCCGTCAAACTCAAACCGGCGGCAGCAGCGGTTTCTAAAGGGCGTGAAATATTCAATAAAGTTACAAAAAAAAAATCCCTGGAATGTACCAATTGGCAACCTTAAATACATCGGTGGTACCTGCTAAACTTTCCTAATATCAAATACGCAACTGCTCGATCGATCGATCGACAAAACTCCAGCACGCCTGCACTCGCTTTTCCGCCTTTTCGCTTTCTCGCTCGCTTTCTCGCTCGCTTTCACTACCTCTTCCCCATCTTATCTTGACCTAGTCACTGCGTGACACTGATCTCCTCGACACCCGTTTAATTTCCACTCGTGCACCGATGCTCGCAAGGGGTAAAATTATGCCTGAATAGGCAGCTCTCACAGGCAGGCGGCCACGATTGGCACCTGATGCAAGGTACCAGGGCGCGATTTCCTGCCTGCGACCCCTGAGCACCGGCTTTGACCTGGGGGGGGGGGGGGGGGGGGGGGGGGGGCCTCCGGCGGCCGGGCGCCGCCCGGACCCGTTTGCTCCCCCTCCGGGGGGGCGGGGGCCGGGGGGGAGGCGCCGACTTTCAGGTTAGGGGTTCCCCCACCAGAGTCCTTTCTTTCCTCGCCACCCACCACACGGGGCTCCCCCCGCCTCACCACACACTATCATCCCGTTC